>JH814879.1:4079-32794 GCA_000296255.1 Omphalotus olearius VT 653.13
TCCGAACATGGCTTGGTTGCGCGCAAGGGTGACGCCTGTCGCGTCGCAGTCAAAGTTCTTTGCGGCATATGTAGTCAGAGTTCCCCAGCCACAGCCAATGTCGAGAAGCCTGTCAGTGGGCTTGAGATCGAGTTTGGAGCAGACAACAGCGAGCTTGTTGTCCTGTAGCTGCTCGAGGGTCTCTTTCTCCTCTGGGTGAAGGATGACACCAGAGGTGTAGATCATACGTGGGCCGAGGAACCAAGAGTAAAAGTCGTTCCCTCGGTCGTAGTGATCCCGGACCTGATCCTCATCTTGAGAACGGGAATGAGTGATGACATCCGGGATGAGGACGGTGAAGACATATTTGAAGAGCTCTAATGTCATGTTGAACCGTGCCCAGTCGTGACGCTGTTCCATTATGTCGAGAACGTCACCTATAAGTAAAAGATAGTTAGTATCGTTAAGACGTGTCAAACGCGCTCGTACCATTAAAGTCAATCTTGCCCTCAAAGAATGCATCATGAAAGACCTGCATGGGTATCTTTTCCTTGCGCTGGTAGAGCTTCTTGAGCTCAGGGTCTTTGATAGTGATATATTCCTCAATGTCCTTTCCCGGCAACTGGACTTTTTCGTTCTTTCTGGAACCATAGTGGCTCATAAAAGTCCAGTAAGCGACGGTGGTAGGAAGACCGGTCAATATGAGGAGAAAGACATAGGTCTTGAAGCCACCGCGGTTGACCAGGGGTAACAGACGTTTAACGAGCCATGGAACAAAGAGGACGAGAGCGGCTAGATGGATGTTGCTAAAAGAGCCATTGCCCTCTACGAGACCCACGAGAGGCGCATTTTTTATGGCTGGGTAAGAGGTCGCCTTGACCGTCGACATCGTGTAGTCCTAAGAAAGAGAAAAAGTGAATACGACAAATTTATTAGACTTACGTGGATCGGGTTAGGGTTTATGGCGTGTGTCGTGTCATGTTCGGGTTAGGGTTAAACATGTCCTCTCCTCCACCCCTTCGACATCCAGTGCCTACTCACCCGGCTTACATCCCAGAGCCTCCTGCTACTCCTTCCTCTCCTCACTCATATCAACGATATTCATCTTCTCCTGGTCCCCAGCATCAGCAGCAGCAGCAGCAAAATGTACCAGCATATGTGACTTCACCCTTCCAGCACAACTCTCAGCTGCATCCGCCGCCTCCGGCCCAACAGCCTTCTTTCGTGCCCCAGCCTGATTTTGGGGCCTGGGGAATGAATGATGCCACAGCGCAGTTTGGTATGCAGCTAGGGAGCAGCGCTGTCGCCGCTGGACAAGAGTATGTGCAGAAAAACGTGAGTTGTACACAGACTACTTGCAAGCTATACACTCGTTAACTTGTAGCGTCGCAGTTTGGTGGAATAATACCTCTAACGAGTATTAAACACCATTTCAATGTTTCAAACTCGTATGTGATTCATAAACTCAAGTTGGTCGTATTTCCGTGGACGCACAAGTCATGGTCACGACGTGTCCGCCGCTCAGAACAAGGACAGACCGAGTATCAGGATCCCAGAGACGATATCAACAGTCCCGACCTATACATCCCTCGTGCGTCCAGCGATTATTCTTCGTACGATTGTAGCCTGAAATCACTTCCGCAGTCATGGCGTTCGTAACGTACATCCTCATCGCTGCCTTCCATTCAGGTCTACACGCGAGGTTTCATCCAAAGGTATGTCTTACCCAAAAGCATTCGTCGTGTTCGCGTTTCTCAACGAATAGAATACATTTAGATCCTAGGTGAATCCGCCTCGTCCGCACTAGGCGTTGTCTTCGTCGACTTTCTCTTCGTCTACATCGGCTGCTACCTCCTCAACGTCCAAGCTAGCTCCCAAGCAGTTGACATAATCGCATACTCGGGCTACAAATTCGTTGGGTGAGTTCTCCTTCCTCTTCATCCTATTATTGTCTCTGACTCTGCTCTTCCTCTTAGCGTGATCCTCACTATAATCTCCTCCTACCTCTACCTCTCCGGCGCACTTTACTACATCATCTTTTTCTACTTCTTCTTCGCCAACGGGCTCTTCCTTCTTCGTTCCCTCAGGTCCCTCGTACTTCCTGATCCCGCCGCAGCCCTCAACTCAAACTCGACAGCAACGATCAGTCCGGGACTTAGGAGGAGGAGAATCAGTTTTTTGCTGATCGAGGCTGCGTGTCAGTTTGCTTATATGCTGTTCTTGGTCAGGGTGTAGGCTATGGTGATTATGTAGTCGAGTAGAGGTTGAAATTGGATGAATTGAGGTTAGGAACATCATATTAGCGTGAACTCAGCCTGGAGCAGAACAACACTCAGGGCAAGCACGACAAGCAGATATTATATACACAACAGATATTAGTTAGAAAAGCAAATAATCACTGAGCAATAAACATGTAAAGGGTCGTTAAGTAGACGTTGCGATGTAGCTACTTTTGCCTCCCTCCCCTCTCATCAAAATCTACAGACTGACCTCGTCAAATGCGCGCACATTACCCAATCTCGGAAGAAATAAAAACTCTACGATAAATACAATTCACCTTTCAGATTGACTTTCACTGGTCTTTACCGCCCTTCTTAGCAGCTTTTGCCTCAGCCTCTTCCCTCTTTTCACGTTCCGCCCGCTCTCTCATCTTCACCTCAAGAAGAGGATCAAGAGCGGCGTCAGGGTGACGGTACGAATTGCCGGCACGGTCCGCCCAAGTGAAGTACTAAAAACAAAGCGCGTGAATCATCAACTCATACAAGGAAACCAAGAAACTTTGCTCCGGAAGAATTGTGGAAGAATGGAGACCGCAGACTTGAGAAGCAGAGGAAATCAATACCCACCTGTCCATAATTGACTGTAAAGTAGATATGATGGAGCGTGTGATGTGCGGGGCCGTTGATGATCTTCTCAAGTGGGTGGCCAGTGATCATGTCCGAGTCGTGGATCTGAACGCGCGGCGTAAGAGTCGAAAACACGTATATGTGGTAGGAACTCACGAAGATACTCCAAAAGTTGACTGCGACGAAAAGATTAAGGTAGAGGATGCGGTGCATTGGGAAGAGGAAGATGAAGAGGTGGTACGGGACAGATTGGAGGTACCCGTCAACAGGATGGAACGCGTGTGAGGCGAAAGGGGTGGGAACTGGAAACGAAGAACATCAACGCAGTGCGGGGGCGAGGAAGAAAAAACTTACTGATCCATTTGTGATGTGGCTTGTGGAGAGGTTTGTAGATGAGGGGGTGATGGAGGAACCGGTGGACCCAGTAGATGCAGTAGTCGGTGAAAAGGAGGAACCTGTTAAAGAGATGAGATATGCACGTGCAAGGTAAATCCGTGCACTAACAAAGGTATGCTCAAGACAAGGTATGTCCAGCCGTATGTGTCCACGTCGTGGTAAAGTTTAGAGTAGCCTAGAACATCTGCTTCGAACCAGGGTAAGGTGAGAAGAGTCATCACCGGGAAAGCTTTGAGAGACGACATGATTTCAAGTCGAACCTGTAAGGATAGGAATGAGTTACACTAACGAAAACATACATTTCAGGTCCACCCACCTGGTTCTTCAGGAACCTCGGATGCCTCATCATGTCGTGGTTGAAGATGAAAGTGTAAGAGAGATATGCGAAAACAAAGTACAGGACATGGATGCCGATAAGTGTTAGCACGAATAGAGAGAGCAGTTGACGCGGTATGTAGGAGCGAGGCCACGCAGAGATAGAAGCCACACTAGACGGTAGGGAATGTGACGAGGCATTTAGGAAGTTGGAGACGTATAGCGGATCGTCGACAAGTGGTGGGTGCGGGAGGTACGACACAAGATGCTTCCAAGACCAGTCATTCGACGAAGACGAAGCAAAAGCGGAGACCGGGACGAGCTGGTCGTAGACAGCGTCGAAGAAGTATTTGTCTGCAATACTGAGTACGAGATCCATGAAGTATTCCGGACTGAAAGTGAGAAAAACTCTCCGGCACCGAGTGTTCAACCCGTTTTCCTTATGAACCTCGCAAATATTTTATCGCACCACCCAACTTTTCTTTTATTTGCCGCCGGCATTTCAAATTCTCATGTCAGCATCGGTCTGTCAGCAGTCGAGACACGCACCAGCCCCCATTCCCATCTGCCTCTCCCTCGGCTTTGCTTGAAAGTAAAAAAGAAATGGGATCATTTCAACGACACCTTGCTATGTATTCTGCCGCCTCTAGTGCTCTTCGCCAAGTCTCGCCGTAGCGGATAGGGCCAGAATTCGACTGTTCAGTGTAGACGCTGTGAATGCTCTGGATGCAGAAGGAGTCGAGGGTAAGTCTGAATTGGGGATCTGTATGAGATTCTTGCTTATATACTTATCGACGTGTCTCTTATTCCCTCCACCTGTCGACAGAACTCTATTCTTTCCCAACGGGCTTTCTTGCAGCGCATTCGAATGTTGTTATGCATTCCAAGTAACAAGATATTGGGAATTCAACCAATACTCAGATATTTCAATCCAATTTCTCTAGTATGAAGGTAGACGTACACTGCTCTCAGACGCACCTCAGAGACTCGGCACTATCGTTCGATCCATCGCAAATGCATATACGCATGTCATTCAATTATCTCGCCCGTCCAGCCTTCAATCACTGATCAGGAAGGCCAGCCGTAATCCAATGGCCAGTGTTGAAGTCCCGGATAGCTTCAGTAAGCGTATCCGGTGCCCCCGCACTGATGAAACCTATCTATCCTCAATCCGTGCGTAGCGTTCGTACTCCCCATCGCATACAACCCTCAGCGGCAACAAATCCCTCGTTCGTGATGCACTGAGTGCAATTGGAACCACCAATGACAGTATTCTTGTCGCCGTCGATAATATACTCACTGATGACGCGGTCAGGAGAGTAGAAGAACAAATAAATCTGTTGACGAAGGCGTACATCAGGAGCGCTCAATCATCACTCGTTATCGTGGCCCCTCAACGGACTCACCGTATCGTCATCTGTCTCTCCCAGACCCGCAACAGCAATCGGCGTACCGTTCATCGTTTCACTTGCCGGTACAACAATTCCAAAATTCTCCGATTTTATTCCGCAAATGGTGTCGCTAGTCGACCCCGAGTTGGACGGACCATTAATGCAGGTCTGGACGATATCTCCGCTGGATGTCTGCGAGTATATGCGCGTTACACCGTTGCCCAAGGACTCCTGCAGCGACATTGCCTATGGCGGTGAAGCGGAATGCTTTCGTCGACGCTGGAGAGGCTGCAGTCGCAGCTACTGTCCCTCCTGTGAGGAGGAATGGGACGAGGCTTTATGGGACGTCAAAATCAATCCAAGCATGAATCGATCAAGCGATATACGAGTGCAAATTTGGTGAATCGAAGTTTAATCATTCTCATGTAGCGAGGTAGCGGGGCCTAAAGTGGTTTTCTCGGTGCTTTCACATCCTAGTTGATCTTAATCATTTTTATACACCTCGTCAGACTCTCGTGAAGAGACTTGAAGTCGTCAAATCGCCAAGTAGCCATATACTACGCCCGTAGGCGCATGAAAGCATCTGTCTATCTGAGCTGCGAGTTAACGTTCACGAAGGTCTTCCATAAAAAGATGGGCAGCCTCATTCTACTGGACAGTCTTGCGCTGTTCTTCAATGCAAGCAGG
Source organism: Omphalotus olearius VT 653.13 (assembly GCA_000296255.1). Lineage (NCBI taxonomy): Eukaryota > Fungi > Basidiomycota > Agaricomycetes > Agaricales > Omphalotaceae > Omphalotus > Omphalotus olearius. The sequence continues at coordinate 9,694 of JH814879.1, forward strand.
CAATCCATTACGAGCTATGTAATTTTGTAGCTTCAATCGGCGTCTCCAATAATCTCCCCCTACATCATAGAAACGAGAAGTGCCCAGAGACTCAACGCCTTCAATGATGCTTGAAGCGCGGATTACTACATCGGAACCTTTAGGCTTTTGTAAGTCTTCGATCTGCCTGTCTACTCCCAGTCTCATGATAATTTGCCTTATGGTGATGTATAAATAGCCAGTCATCACAATGCACATTCCTAGGGACAACAAACCAGCTCAGCATCAGAATCGCAGCTTCGACGAAAACTTCGAATGTCAGAAGCAAGGGCAAAATGCCCTAATGTCAGGTCGTCGAATTGTTTATGTTTCGTGCCTGTGGGCTTCGAAAATGATTGTTCACTTCGAATAATTCAAGAACGCAAGCATCTACAGCCCAAATCCAGATACAGTCATTTTATAAAGGCGATGGCCGGTCACCTTGAATCGAAAACATAGAACTAATGAAATGCAATGTAATAGTGGCGTATATGCTAAAACTGCCTGCCAAATAGATGTACCAGGATGAAAATGTCCAGAATGTGCCTGCTGCACCTTCGGAGCCTACAACAGCCTATAACCCTCCTGCCTTTTCTTTGTTGTTGTTCGAACTTGAACCAATTACCGCCATAGCACTCAGCTGCCTGAGTTTTTTGGCACCGACAAATGTCCCTCAATATTGCATCCAGAGGAATCCAGGCTGACAGTCGCGCCAAGTTTGAACGGGAAAATTTTCGTATCTATGCTTCCTGAAAGTACGAGCGCTCAAGGATGCTGCCAGTCGTCACTTTTTAATTTTTCAGAAACTGACTGTAGTCTTTCTCGAGTTTGAGAGATCGGATAGGATGTGTAATTTGAAAGCATTGAATGTTTGCAAAAAATTCTTCTAACTTGAACCCGAAGACATATGAGCAGCCTCGGGCTCGCGAAAATTTGGATCATACCAGGAAATGACCGTAAGTTCTTCGAGATCAAACCGTAATTCAAGAGATTCTAGGCGTCTACCACGACGTTGAGGTAGAACTTCAAAATCCATTGACGCCTTCGAACATGACAAGTGCCGAAGACAGTCAGCTTGGAACTCTTCGAATTCGCTCAATGCACAACACACAAGTGACCGCGATTACCGGGACTCAAAACAAAGGAATTGCAAGGGCTAAAACAAATAAAAGAAGTCTGTACATGGCAGGATGAAATAACATTCCAGCAACAGACTTACCTCTTGCTTTGCTCACTCGCCTGACCACTTCAAAATGCTGAGCACTCAATTCGCCCGCTGTGCCCTCGTAAGTTGTTCACCCGCACCTTCTCTACTTTTAACTCATCATTCACATAGTTCCTCGCGACTCTTTTGCTCAACGAAGCAAGCATAGCGACAGCTGCACCAACTGCAGCTAACGTAGTGCCCTTCAGCACCATCGGCGACATCGCTGCCCTCGAAGGCACGGGCGAAGGTGGAACCCGACTGTATTCGCAGAACGCCAATGGGGACATTGTACAGACTTGTATTCGTGATCCGTTCACCACTGGCTCCACTAGCGGTTCGTCATGCGGCGCTGATGCGACGAACTTTATCGTCGTTCCGGCTAATGAGACTATGTATGGGACTCCGATCGCTGCAGCTGGTCTAGAGGAAACCAATGATTCCAGCGTAAGCGCAGCTCTACGGCTCCTCTAGATCTATAGTTAAGTTCAATGCTGATTCATTGTTGACTTACAAGGTACACTTGTTCTTCTTGTCCCCAGACCGCATCATTAGCGAATACATTAGGGAAAGTGATTTCGTTTGGGACAGTGGACCTTCTTGCACCCGGTGCATTACAAACCAGGCCTTCTTGGTTGCTGAAGGAAGCGACGCGTTGTACGCGATGGGAAGCACTAACGCTACTCATGCAGTGCGGGTTGGCTTCATCAGTGCGGGTTCGCCTGGAACGGTGACCGAGGCTGTACTTGACAGCAATACGGGCCGTTGGTTGACTGCTGGGCTTCCGAATTGAGGATGAATTATAGTTACATGAGGGCATTCGCATTCTGCGTACCTTAAAGCTATTGATCTGTATATTCATTGAGCATATGCGAAGCTTGATAAACTTGACCAGACGACTTACCGACTTTCTTTACAAAAGACTGACTCGGTGAGCTCTGCCTGCGTAGGATTCTGACCTGGAGTTATCCTAACCTTTCCCGCACCCTTCTTGTCGAACAATGCGAAAGCCTCTTTGTATTCTGTCATAGTGAGGGCGAGTCAAGATCATATCCCGGCGTGAAATTCAAGGCCCCTTCTCGTTCCTGGCTTAAAGCAAACAAGAAACAAGGTGTAATCGCTCCACGGATAGTTTAGTGAAACATTACAAGATGTGGTTTCAAAGAGAAAGAGAGATGGTTTGTATGGTCGAGGCCTGGCCTTTCGATCGACTGTCGCCGGGCCGGTACAACCCGCTGGTTGAGGTCAAGGTTTCCTGCTTCCAACGTTAACTACAGTAACTCTTTGCTTCATTCTTTTGTGAATTACAAACTTTCCAGTCGTCCTCAGGCTATATCTATTTATTCAATAGCCTAGAATCTTCATGATATTTCTCTCTCAGTGCTGCCTGAACTGGGTCCACTCAATAATTCACTCTGGTCTCTTATGGCACAATTGAACGTTTGCCAGCTGCTGTCGAGTTTAAGACAAGGTGATGTTTTCACGTTTAGAAATAAGGATGCTGAATGACATCTATGGCATATGTAAACAAGCTTTGCGCTCAAAATGATTCTTATTGGCCCAATTGCGATGGAAGGTAGTTCGCTGCAATGCTGTTGAGAACTGGCAAGTCTTCAGCGCTTGAGCTTGAACTTCTATACCTTCTCAATGGCCACTGACCAGCGACGACCACGGCAACTTATACACTGTCGATGTTTTCTTGCAATAACTTCTCTCATCCATTTTGTCTGTTCCAAAGGTCAGCACATATGTTTTTCGGTTCCAGATGTCACTTAGCATCATCATGATAGTAGATATTTGATCATACCACGAAATGGCTCCGAACTTCTACCTTCCATCTTTCTCGCGATTGAACCATAATTTGAGAGGTACCGGGCGTCTAGCACGACGTTGATGTTTTGATGTTCAAACGAAGTCCTTCAGACCACAAAATTGGCGCCTGCAATAGACACTCAGTTTGGGACTCCACAAGTATGTCATGCCTATCGCGTTCCGCTCATTGCATGATACAGAAGGGACCGCGGTTACCGGGACTCGTAGGCAAAGAATTGCAAGGGCTAAAACATATAAAAGCAGTCTGTACATGGCAGAACAAAGTAGCATTGCAGCAGACTCACCCCCTGCCTCGCTCACTTGCCTGACCGTTTCAAAATGCTTCGCGTTCAATTCACCAAGCTTGCCCTCGTAAGCCATTCACCTACACCTTCTCCACTTTCATCTCATCACTTGACGTAGCTTCTCGCGCCTCTCTTGCTCAATGAAGCAAGCACGGCGATGGCTGCACCCACTGCAGCTAACGTAGTGTCCTTCAGCACTATCGGCAATATCGCTGCCCTCGAAGGCACTGGCTTTGGTGGAACCCGACTGTATTCGCAGAACTCAAATGGAGACATTGTACAGACTTGTATTGATGGTCCGTTCACCACTGGCTCCGTTAGCGGTTCGTCATGCGGCGCCGAAGCTGTAGAATTTATCGTCGTTCCGGCGAATCAGACTATGTATGGAACACCGATCGCTGCAGCTGGTCTTGAAGAGACTAACAATAATTCAGATGTAAATAATCTCTACGATGCCTCTTCAACTTCATTTTCATGCTGATTCATTGTTGACTTACAAGGTACACTTGTTCTTCTTGTCCCCAGACCACATCGTTAGCGAGTACATCAGGCAGAGCGACTCGGATTTCGTTTGGAACAGCGGGTCGTCTTGCACTCAGTGCATCACAAACCAGGCCCTCTTAGCTGTTGAAGGTAGCGAAGTGTTGTACGCGATGGGAAGCACCAATGCTTCTCATGCGCTCAGGGTCGGCTTCATCAGCGCCGGTTCGCCTGGAACGGTGACCGAGGCTGTCCTAAACAGCAATACGGGCCATTGGGCAACTGCTGGGATGCCGAATTAAGGATAAATATGTGGCCATTCTGCACACCTTGTAGTTATTGATCTGTCCATTTGTATATACATTGAAGTTTGTCTTGTGGGTGTTGCAGATTGAAGGACCTAAGGTGCCCGCGAGCCTCTGCCTCTGCCTACATTGTACGGCAATCTTGGATCTGTCGGTGTAAGTAATCGAATTTTCTATCCTTGAGTGGACGTACATTCCACTACATGACCCGCACGATGATTGTATTTGAGACGCACCCGCTCCCAGACATCAACCTCTCCCCTGTCCATGACCACCCTGAACCGCACCATCTTCACCGCATCCAGCAAAGCATCCAGGTCAAAAACGACCCACACAGCATCTTCAGATCGCCCAGGGACTCCATCAGAGCCATGTAGTACAACATAGATGTTTGCATACAAGACCGTAGGGAACCACGTCGAGGCAGATGCTTGAATTGCCAGCCAAGCCGAGACAGGATCTTCAGGGGAAGCGGTACTAGGTGGAAAGAAAGGTGGGAGGGACGCAGCAATTTGGGTCTGTAGCCGCAGGTGTCGTTGTTGAGGACAAAGACGAGCGTGTTGAAGACCGTTTGAGATCGGCCCAAAGCAGCATTGGCTTATGGGGAGTGGGGTAGACGTTCATCCGCGTCCGCTGTGAACGTCCAGTGAACGTCGACGTCTCATAGCATCGTCTTCTGTCCATGGCTACGAATTCAACTCTGTAGACCCAGTATACGACCTTCATTTTGCCTCGGAATCATTAGGAATGCCTCCGTCGATGGCATATGGTTGGGCAAATTTGGATTTTGGACAAAGGATCGGTCCAAATGAACGGTTCACCATTGAACAAAATTTGGGATGGGGAATGCACTCAAGTACCTGGTTATTCGCGACAATGTTGACCGTTCATTCGTGAAGGTCTGCACACATTCTTTATAACACGTAAGGACCGCGAAAATCTGGTGTCGAAAATCCGAAGATGCTCTTCGGGGTGTCTCTTTGAAGCCAATCTCCCCTCATTCCATTCACCTCGTATCCGACTTCACACCTGCTTCACGCTGTCATACAAGTCTGCAAGCACCAATGTTTTGTTATGCCACTTTACAGTGGGAATGCCTACTCACTCGCTACCGAACCGTGGCGTAGCCTCGTAGGCCGTAAACTTTTCCTCCCTCTCGCCAAGCGCATCATGTTGCATGCCTACAACCGACGCATTGTTCACGCTGATGTTAGGCTAGACAATATCTTCATTGAATCGAACGCTTCTTGGCTTAAAATCCTCCTTGCCGCCATGACCCGAGGCCTCTTATGAGGGAATGATCGTTCAAAGTGCGGTTTCCCAGTCCATGCCAACGATTTCACTCAAAGATGCTTTTGTTTTTGGAGATTTCGGGAGTCCTTCGATTATGCCAAAAAAGTAATACTGATCAAGAACTTGTTTAGCTCAACCCAGTCAGTTACATGGCAGGCGTAGAATCAACGTCGCACCGAATCTTCCCCTTGAAGTGGGGCTGGAAGAAGAATGAGACAAGCCACCCGACATTTGGGCCGTCGGTTGCGTGGCATGGATCAATTTTTTCTCGTGAGTGACGCAATGCAAGGCTTATGGGCTTCCCACTGACGAGGCGCTCTTCTAGTGAGAACCTGGAACATGTCCGAGACTCGGAAGCATGCTGTATCAAATGTCCTGCAAGACCTATTATGAATTTCACGCAAAATTTTGTGTCAGTGGTCCAAAGCTATTGAATACTTCAACCCCCACAGCTGTGAGTATATCTGTTCGTCAATAAATACAGTCTATTGACCGGTGATAGGCAGCTTCAAGAGTTTTGTTGAAGGGAGAATGAGGTTATGATTTATGAATTCTCAATTGAGGACGCTTCACATACAAGAGATTGGGGTAAAGCAGACGCAGATGCTACCGCCAATTTATATGCCGCTGTCTTCGGCTGGATCCTGAGCTTCGTGCGACAGCAGATGAATTGCTCCAGAATATCGGCAGTCATGTCATACTGCCAGGGCACTGATTCAACAATTGTAAACAATAACATTTGCTTTCATTCGAGAAGATACAACACTTTCTAAGGTGAGTAAGATGGTTCATATGTAATTACAGACTTCATCCTCAATTCGGAAGCCCAGCAGTTGCCCAATGGCCCGTATTGCTGTCCAGGACAGCCTCAGTCACCGTTCCAGGTGAACCCGCACTGATGAAGCCAACCCGCACTGCATGAGTAGCGTTAGTGCTTCCCATCGCGTACAACGCGTCGCTTCCTTCAGCAACCAAGAAGGCCTGGTTTGTAATGCACCGGGTGCAAGAAGGTCCACTGTCCCAAACGAAATCACTTTCCCTAATGTATTCGCTAATGATGCGGTCTGGGGACAAGAAGAACAAGTGTACCTTGTAAGTCAACAATGAATCAGCATGAAAATGAGGTTGAACATCATAGAGATTATTTACAACTGAATTATTGTCAGTCTCTTCAAGACCAGCTGCAGCGATCGGTGTTCCATACATAGTCTGATTCGCCGGAACGACGATAAATTCTACAGCTTCGGCGCCGCATGACGAACCGCTAGCGGAGCCAGTGGTGAACGGACCATCAATACAAGTCTGTACGATGTCCCCATTGGAGTTCTGCGAATACAGTCGGGTTCCACCAAAGCCAGTGCCTTCGAGGGCAGCGATGTCGCCGATAGTGCTGAAGGACACTACGTTAACTGCAGTGGGTGCAGCCATCGCCGTGCTTGCTTCCTTGAGCAAGAGAGGAGCGAGGAGCTATGCGAAGTGACGATCAAAGAGTGGAAGAATTGGAGGTGAACGAATGGCTCACGAGGGCAAGCTTGGTGAAATGAACGTTAAGCATACTGAAGTATTCACGGAAGTGAGCGAGGAAAAAGATAAGTCTGTTCCAACATTCTGTGTACATGCTTCTTTTATACTTAGCCCCTGCACGGTTCCTTTCCTATGGCGTGCGTATGAATGGCACTTGAAGAAATAGTTCTCCCAGTAACCGCAGCCGATTCAATGTATCGTACGTCGCCACTTATTGATTCCAAGCTGTCTGCTGCAGCTACGTCGTCCTGATACTCAACAAATGAAATTGAAGCACTACACTGACAACAAGTTAATGGCCGAAAGGGCTTAGCGAATTGAGCACTCAGTACAGGTTCATAAATTGAATTGCGCTTTCGTAAGATTACTTTGCTTGTGCCCCATCTCGAGTCGAGGAAGAATTTCAGCCTTGAGCTTGAATTATCAGTCATGGTTGAAGCTTTGAAGAGCTGACTCACGCTATGTCGCTCTAACCCACCAACACTCCTGCTCCCCAACGACTTACTATCATGCATCTGATTACAAGTTATGGATAAGGCAAGATACTTTATGAAATTGGATCGTACTTACAACAGAAGTGTTCCGGCGTCCTCAAAAGCCTCAGCGCTCAGCGCTCCCTGACCAAGTTCCTTTCATCTCGGTCGTCTTCGTCGAGGTTCGAATTCGATGAGCATCTCGAATTTTCCTTGATGCTGCTGTGCACAGCAGTCTCGTATGTTTTCTCCCTCGACCAATCAGAGAAGCTCCCCAAGTCAGACATCTTGACTTCAAGAGTGTTTATAACGTGTATCTACAGGCAATTTGTATATCTCACAAGAAGCACTCAGGTGAATAAACTCCATACAAAGGCCCATCAATCACAGTTCAAGACGTCGTTGGACTGAATCAGAAATTTTACGAATCATATGTCTGATCGAAGGAGGCTCAAGAGTTATCTCTTCCATACTATTGGGGCGTTACTGTACATGCGACAATGACTTCTCCAGGCCATCCGATATCAAGTGGACGGGTTGCTTGAAGTCAGGTATTGAGTAGGTCTTTTTGACCAAATGTATCTGACGGCTCACCTACAAGGAAGCTCTCAAGCCGCAAATGGTGTCCTCAAATGGACAGTGAAGCCCGTGGATATCGCTGTACACCTTTCAAAAACCCCTCTATAAAGGGTTCAAGGTAAGTCAGGATATCCTCATCGAAGAAATTTTGGTGAAATAACATCAAATATGCAGATGTTCAAACTTGCTCTTGTACGTCGAAAAATGCTTTTTGCGGACGCTGATCCTGACTGCGCTTTCTAGCTCGTTGCTCCTTTCCTGTCCATTACTGCGGTAGCAGCCAGCTCTAATTCGGCCGATATTGTGGTCCCATTCAGCGCCAGAAATAATGTCGCTGCAGTGCAATCAGCTCAAGATACAGGAGAAACACGCTTGTACTCTCAAAATGCTAATGGAGACATCATCCAGACTTGCGTCAGCGGCCCATACACCACTGGTCATACAGGTACTGGCACAAGCTGTGGTACCCATGCCCTTAACGGTGTCGTCGTACCCGCTAACGAGACGATGGTGGGCACCCCAATTGCTGCTGTGGATTTGACCACCTCTGGGTTTGGGGATGTAAGCATTCTACTAAATGATGAGGTGCACAATGCTCACTTTCTTCTTCCAGATCCGCATATACTTTCTCTCCCCAGACGGTGTACTCAGCGAGTATATTTGGCAAGCCTCCCTTGGAAGCTTGAGAGGGGGACCTACATGTTCGGATTGTATCACCACCCAGGGATTGGTCGGAGTTGAAGGGAGCCAAGTCTTGTATGCAATGGGAAGCTCTACTGCTTCTCGTATGGTCAGAGTCGGTTTTGTCAGCGCAGGTATCCCAAACACCATCAGCGAGGCCGTGTACGACGGCAGCAGCTGGCAAATTGCTGGTCTTCCAAACTGAACGGCAGCAAACTCGGGTCGGTTATCCGTGTAATGTCGATTAGATTTCTTCTTTTTGGGCGCTCCCGTTGTGTTCTCTTTTCTATAGTTACGCTTGAGACAAATGAGAAAAAATCTTCATATTGGGCAGTATTTCAGCATGACCGTCATGGAATCGTGATAGGCTTCTCGCTGCCTTTGAAATAGGATAAATAGTAAACATTTTGTCCCGAACCCAATTGGTGTCATCCTCTAACCTAAGCGACAGAAAGGGCGTAAGTAATTGACATGTGATCCTACGCTCCTCCTCGGTCTGCAGTACAAGCCGCCAGTCTCAAATGACCAGGTACTCATCAACAGTTATCAACGAATCAACAGAGAATGGAGGCACTTCCCCACCCTGTGTCTTCGTCACACTCGCGACAGCCACGCCAGCGAGACTGCCCTGTCCAACAAAGCTTACTTCAACCGGGAAGAAGGCGCCTGCGTCATCGCCGCCCACAGTAAACACAATAGAACCAGACTTGGTCTCTTCATCCGAGGCAGAAACAATAGGTATGGTCCACGAAAGGGAGTGCGAAGAAGGGTTGAGGGCCCAGGAACCGGTGTGGGAGGAGACGGTAGGGTAGGAGCCGTCGCTGGATGGACGTTAGTCATCAGCATCGTATCGACAGCACAAGGGAATAACGCTCACGGAAGAGGGATAGAGATGTTCACGTCGTATAGCGTGATGTTTTCGTTCTCAAGCTCATACTCGATACTCACTTCGCATGTACCATCATTCGAAGGTGAAGGCCAGCAATTAACTACGAATCAAAATTAGTCGGCAATACACTTTGCTCTTCCAAAGAAGGTATGCGTACTGGATAGCGGGACATTGCTCTCGTCTGTGCCAGCATATCTCCACTTGAGTACGGCCAGACTTTGGCCTACGGGGAACGCTCGCGAGGGATCCTTAAGAGCAATGACACGCTCCTTTCCAGGCACAAACTTTGCCACGTTTGGATGTTGCTTGAATTGCAAGCTATTCCCACCAAAGTCCGCCAAAGGCGGGGAGAGGGTGAGACGCAAATGAGCTACTTCGGCATCAGATATGTGAAGGTTCATGTCGCCCTTGAGCTCCATAGATTGGATACCGCCGTCTCGAAGGAGAGAGAGAGAGAGTTGCTCCTTTATAATAATGTGTATACTGTGGAGGAAAGAGATATGAGGCATGGATTTACAAAGTCATGAGATGCCTACCTCTCCTGGTCCACTTCTGGTAGACTCCCCCTCTCATTGGAAGCAGGTACGTGTGGCGAGGCAGATACAGAAGGTGTAGGCGGGGCAGAGACTTCTGCAGAGAGCGACGGAGAAGCTAGCACATCGCCGCCCAATGCATCCAGAAGCTCTGCTTGTTTGGTCTTCTTGCTTCCAAGTTTCATACCACTGCTCTTGAAAGCAGGAGCGCGAGTGGAAGATGGAGCGGGGGATGAGGTAGTGATGCGTGACGGGGTAGGGTCTGGGGCGTCGTATCTCGGCACGGGGGAATAGCCCGACATGCCTCCTCCAAGATAGCTTGAACCTCCACCAGTACTTGCAGCTCGGCGTTGCTGTTCACGGCGCTGCATCTCAAGCTGCTTGGCGCGACGTTTGAGTTCTTCCTTGGCCTCGGCCTCTTTATTCTGTATACGCGTGATGGCTTGATTCAAAACTACAACGAAGGTAACCCAGAAGGCGCTTACCCGTGCAATGATCTCTTGTATCTTCTCCTCGTGACTCTCCATCTCCAGGACACTCCTCACTTGAATGAGATTGACCTGCTCTCTGAAGCCAAGATTGACAACCTCATCAAACGCACCCACAATTTCCAGCGACTTGTTCAAGATCTCCCTCTCATCCGCCGTGCGGCACATATCCGACACAACTCGAGCAAATAGATGTAAGGTATCTATATCGAGCAAGATGTTCGAAGCCTTGTTCGTTATCAGGAGGATATAGAGATCTTCGAGGGGTTGATAGACGAAGCGAACATCAGCAGTTTCGACAGTTGTATGCTGAGTGTTGGTTGGTATTAGTTTTGGGAACGATGCCAGCAGAGATTCGATTCGTGTACGCGTCATATCGCAAAACTGGCGAGAAATAACGGCTGCAGAACTTTGGGTCAGAAAGTCTTCGGACTGAAATCAAATTTATGGCTTGCCTTTGCCGCCTTTTGTGCATATTGAGGCTGCGAGTACAACCTGAAAGAAGATTAATAAAGTTCCTTCAATGCCAAATGAAAACTGACCATCGTGAAGGGACAGTGTGTCTTTTGAGAGTCGAGATGAAGAAATAGACTACTGAGTCTGTACGTGTCCGGGGGCTGTGCGGATAAGTTTGCACTTCTTTGGTTTTCATGTTGTTGCCTTCAAACGCGTCTCATCCTTTCTCCACAACGCGTCTCAATCGATTTCAATGGCTGACCAGATTTCACCTCGCGTCAACTCTGCAATTATGCCAAAGTTCGTAGGGAAAACTGTCAGGCTCGCATGCAAGGTTCTAACCGTTCGTGAATTTCTTTCTTCGTAGAACAACTAACTGAACAGGTGTTGGATTTGGCAGACAACGGATAGCACAGTCACAGTTCAAGCTCCTGACGGAGGGGAAGTTTTAGTGCTATTTGCCGGGGTGCGTGTTCCAGAGATCTATGCCACCCAGACTCTGACGAGGTGCTTCAGGACTCTGGCATAACCAGTAAATTTGTTGAGATTATTGGGAACGTAGTTGATGCGACAACCATAAAAAAGGCTGGCGTCATAAATCTAGGTGGGGACCTTGGTAAGTAATTCTGTCTTCTCTACCTGCGCGTGTTTCTGATCCTCTTGAATAGACATGCATTTGGTCAACCGAACGATCGAGCTGATACACGACCCCCGCTTCTCCGCCATTTTCTCCTAGAATTGACGCTATCGCATAACCGCCACGAAACCTCTTGTATAATACTGCTCCACTATTCTTGCTCGTCATCTCCGTGTATCCATTACTATTACTCAAATATCATCAATTGGTCACCCCATCTCTGACAAAACCTCAAGAATGCAGCATAACCGAAATTCTCTGATTTTATCCCAAGAATGTCGACCCCAGAGTTGAACGGGCCATTGAACCAGGTTTGGGCGATGTCTCCGTTGGCGGTTTGTAAATATATACGCGTTACACTGTCGCCGACGTCCTGTCCTGCCGCGACGTTACCTGTGAAGGTGAATGCATTTCGTAGCCGAAGACACGCCAATCGGCCTCTCCTTCATTATCATCCTCCTGCATCACAGAAATAAGAAGTGCAGAAGTCTAACACCTCTAATGATGCTTGAAGCGCAGATGACATGACTACAAGATTTTTGTGGTGCCTTCGTGCTGCCTCTATTCTGTAGGTGATAGTTTGCCTTGTCGTGATGTATCAATGACCAGTCGTCACTTTCTTTAGGACGTCCTACTGCAAACACGAACTCTCATGCTATTGAAACGTCAAATCTTCAACAAACCAGCCCAGCGGCGGAGTCACAGCTAGGACGAACTTCGAACGTTCCAGAGACCCGCCGTCTATCAAAAGCAAGGCAAAATGCCTTGATGTCGGGTCGGTCAAATGGTTTATGTTACGTGCGTGTGAGCATTCTTTGGTTTCGATAGTAAGAACGTATTCAATTATAGTCTGGACCCTCACTTAGTGGCCATGCGATTGGAGACTCGGAAGTTCCAATGCATTGGCTGTTTGGGCTGGATTCTCGGTATTGACGTTTGGCTGGGTATCATTATATTGTGCTCATTTTTGCCTCATCATACAGGGACATTCAGTGTACTGAATACATGACACAGTCGGAATAGGTCATTTCTGATTCGCCGCCTAAAGGACAAATATAAAGTCCTTCATTCTCAATTCGGAGGACTTCCGGTTGACCAAGTACCCTGTGTTTCTTTCTCGGATTACCTCGGCAAGTGTATTCGCCAGTGGAGTTCTTGCACTGATGAAACCTAGTCTCAGCCATGACAGTATCTAGACTGTGTCGACTCCACTGAAGAAACGTGTGACTACCTTATCGTTCTTGGGCATTCAGATTGTGGGCATAGCAGACCAATCGATGACAGTTTCTATAGTGATATTCCCCATGATGGATCGTCACGAGTCCACCACGAGCCATCCGGAGCCATCTACCTATTTAAAGCCTGTCTGCCAGCCTCTCGACGCTCATTCGGACACCCATTGGACCTATGCCACCCTTACCCAGTAAAGTTTCCGACGACTACGCACGACGTACACCTTGCAATAGACACATGCAGGTGTACAACGGGGTAGCGACAGGGTCTATGCGCCATGACACCTGGAGCAATTGCGAGTACCGTAGCCATGGGACGTGTCGATACAGCCACACCATCTTCAACACCAAGCGTATCATTAAACTTGTAAGTCCATCTTGTCTTGCTTATTGACGCAAGCCTCACATGTCTGCAGGGTGATGGTGTCGTCCGCCTCAACTATGGCCACGGGTTCGAGCGATACGGGGCATATGAGAACACTCGGAGCGGATGGGATATAACCCTAGATAATACCACTCTATGTTCAGATGGACACAAGAATTATAACCTACCCAAGTCAATACTTCTGGCAGAATTAAAGAAAGGAATTACTTGGAAAGATGCGCCTCAGGTAAGTGTTTCATCCTAAACTTGTTCTGTACACTTTGACTCACTCTCTCGTCCTCAGATTAGCTACGAGAAAAAGCAAAGTCTGTGCACGAACTACCAATCCGGCGCTTGTCCTCATGGATCGCAATGTCGGTTTGATCATGACTTGATAGACGCCAGACGTCTCGAGGCTCTTGTGGGCAAAGTGATTGATAGCTTCGACACATTCAATTTCATGACTGTTGAGTGTCGCACGGTATCCGGCCAACAAGGGCACTGGAAAATCACGCTCAAGCCAGATATATTGAGAGCCTTGAAGCCAGATGATCCAATGGCCAGATCCATACCATCCCTTCCGTTTAGTAAAGAGGGCGATGATGTTTTGCAGGTCGTCCGAGAAATGGAAAGCACTGTTGGCATTGTTTACCAGTCGAGCTGAACCCAGCAGCGTCAATTCAAACCACACGGGAGGAATTTTCTGCCAGCAGATCGAAAATTGAGCTTGGATGGAAATGGATTGTAGTATTCAATGTTTTGTACTGATATCGTTTCTATAAGTTTTTTGTAGTGTGTCCAAAGGTTGCTTACAGTGCCTAATCGGATAGGAGTTTATTAAGGACGCGTCTGTTCTCTGCTAATTAAGCATTGAGCTCGATGTACCACTACAACTCCACACATAGCCATGGTCAAACTCACTCTCGTCCTCCGGCAAGCTAATCAAGGTGAAGAGAACTCGGAGATGAAGATGGTGGAGGTCACAGTATCAGAAATTCAGCGACTCTGCATTTTACCCTCTGCGATGGCTCTATTTTGTGGGATATGCAATCAATTACGGGTGTCGAAGGACAATTGCACCGAATCATTGGCGAGCTTAATTACATACGATGAACAAACGACTTTCGACAACGAATACTTCTGCGTCCCATTGGCGCAACGCATTGGTATCAGTCTGCGACATTCTTGTCTGCTTACACGCCATCTAACTACATCAATAGATACTTTTATCGACCCATCTGCGAATGAAGAAGCTTACACGAACACAAGTGTACGCTCTTCTGGGTTTAAGAATATGATCCAGCAGTGAGGTGGCAATGACACCGCTAAATGCCCCCTTCACAAGAGACAGGGTGGCCTTGTCGATGCAGCTCACCTCATCCCGGTTAAGAAAGGAGATCAAGCAAGTGTTCCTGTTGTGATAAAATCGGGCGATATTGACAAAGTCTACAACACATCACGGAAACTCGGACCCAGGTTGGACATCGTGAAAGAGTCATTAAGGACATCGACGACCCTCGTAATGGGATTATAGTTTCTCCTCTAATTCATCGATTCAAGTTCGTGCCTGGAAATGCCATGGCATTCATACTGTGTGTACGTTGAGCCGTTGAGCTTTTCTTTGCCACACTCTTGGCAGGCTGGCTAATCTCAAATTGCCCTAGACACCTACCTGGATGGTCGACAATTCTCATATCCCTGTTCCCCGTTTCACTAGCTCAGAATCATAGCAGGACCAACGTAACAACGTTGACAGGAGGATAATGACCCTTCAATGGGTTAACGACTACGATAACAGTATGCAGATCTACCATAATCTCAACGCCGTTGATGCCCAATGGAGTGAAGGCGACAAACGCTCTGATCTGAACCCCTCAAAACTTCTCATGGAATACCTGTATGGCTGCGCTGTTCTGGTTCTGTGGGGTTGTCAAGAATTCAAGAACTACTTGGCGAGCCAGCAACGCTCTAAGCCGCAGACCACAACTCAGAGAGAGTATGAGGATGGAGTCCACAAAGGAACGACAAAAGATGAGCGAAAAAAGAAACAAAATAAGGACAGGGATGAAAGGGTAAATCGAAGAGCTCGTGGGTCAGGGGACCGGGAAGGTCTGGTAGACGATGAGGGCGATGCGGACATCTATAGCTTGCGTGCTCAGTGGAACATCCGAAGGTTTTTCACCGGGAACCAACTGCCCACGTACGACGAGATACTCGAACTGCGTCAGCAGGAGCAGAGGAGAATAGAGGATGAGGAGAGGGCAAAGAGTGCTGCCAAAGTCATGCATTGGAGATCATCTGTGCCCTTGTAGGCTTTTTGCAATGATTCAAAAGCTATTGCAGTCTCTTCTACATAGGTGTAGATCATTCCTTTGAGGATGTATAATAATACCGTATCATTGTCTATTCGTTATCATATGCGCTGAGTCTGTGTCCAAACTGTTTGATCTGCTGAGTCGCAAATTTATGACTACAGACTTTTTGCCTCGCGCTCACAAGTGACGACTTGACTGAATCATTTGTGCTCTATCGAGGTCTGTATCTCAATCTGGAGCCTCCAACCTAACATGATGTTTCGTTTTCTTGACCTCAGCCAGTATCTCAAACCAACAAGTCAACTAGCATTTCAAGAATCGGAGTCATGGTCAGCTGGAATTCAACTTTTACTGCAATCTTCTGATTACCTTTGATTTATGTAGGATGTTGATCCTCTTGCAGACACCGTCCCACCTCGTTACGCCGTCGAATCAGACGATGAAGACGAGTTGAATCCTCTACAAAGCGATACAAAGCTCGTACCTTCTCTCCCGATCCAAATAAAATTCGTCGGCGATCTGCTACAGAATCGGCATCTGGTCATTGCGTCTGGAGACGCAGGTAAATATTGGGCTAAAGGAGCAAGTCTTGGAGAACAGACTGGGGCTATCACGGTCAACGATGTCCAGGTACTAGTTTTCTCGTACGTTTGTCGATTTACATTCTGAAACGTCGACGAACCACAGGTTGGGCTAGTTTTCAGTCCATCTTGGACACAATCAACCATCGTTGTGTCTGAAACCTTCACGAGGTTACCCATTTCAGATCAGTTTAACTACGCAGAAGCATTGGTAAATCAGCTGAGACCATCGACGTACGTGCTTTCTGATCAATTTGATTCCTCTTCCTGCTGAACAAGCCTTCATTAGTGTATCTATCCTCGACATCTATCCAGCTCCTGTATACATCTCTGCAAAACCAATTGCATTCCATAATGCTCCTATCCGCTACCTATCCACGGATGCAATCAACTCCACCCTCGTGCGTTTCGTCTCTATTCAAGTCTTTCCATTCTCTCATACCCATCGTTTGCAGTCCTCATCTGCTCAGCGTTTTGCAACACCCAACATGGTGCATTCAACAACCTCCGCTGCGCTACTCTCACTCATAGCGTCCGATACATCAAAACAAGGAACACTACTCCTCCTCCCTTTCCCCCGTGTCCCCCCACCTCCACCTAAAACCATTCAACCCTCCGATTTCTCTCATCTATCTGAAGACTTTGACTGGTCAGAAACAATTATGAATACCGCTCATCACCTGTTATTCTCTGCCTCTGGCGAGCAGCCAAAGTCAGCCTGGCATCCACCTTCCAACACTCAAAGGCACCAAGATCGCCTATCGTTTGCCTCGAAAGCATCAGGCGAAGGGGGAATGTATATCTGAACTTAACAAAAGTGCAAAGTCGTGAACAACTAAATATTTTGTAGCATGCATTACGCGAGAATACGATGACATGGGGGGGTATAACCAAAATCTCCGCAACAATAATATAAACATAGCCTATCCTTTCTTTTCTTTCAAGATAAAATAAAACTGTAACATCAACATCAAAATCATAGTGTAGTCCTTGGGAAAGCACCAGGAATAGTCTGCCTCCGCCTCTCGGGGTGGTGGAAGTACGTTCCGTACCTCGAAATCCTATTTGGACTAGCAGACACGGACGGTGTCGGCGTCTCTTCATCATCTGTCAGCGGCTCACCCTGGATACTAGCAGCATCACTACCACCACCAGCAACGACCGGTTCAGTCTGAGCTGTTTGCAATCCGCCAGGTACCCCAGGCCCATTCACATTTGGCGTCCCATAGTCTTCATCGTCACTATCAACCTCATCCACCAACCAGCTCTCATCTTCAGGCAACATGATCACACCAGACGCATGATCGAAGCTCAACCGATGATGCATCAAGTTTGGATTCGTCTGCGTGCGCCGGGGAGACCGCGACTGTGCATCCTCCCATGGATTAGAGACAACACCTGCTCCGTCCACGGGTGGAGTATCACTAGGGAACTCGGTATTGAGAGTGCTAGTCGCAGTGGACGTAACACGAGCTCTTCGGACGACACTGGGTCTCTTTCGCAGTGTGAGTACGACAGCTTGATTAGGGTCTTTAGATTGTCGAGGTGTACCGTTGGGTCGATTGTCATTGTTGCTCAGTGCTTGTCCTTTCTTCAACGGTAGCCACGGCTCTGGGAGCACTCCATTCAATGCAGGGTGGCCGTACCGTCGTTTACCAGTACTATTCGTTCATCAGTGAGGTTTGTGCAGAAAAACTGAAATACAACACATACTTGAGTACACCACTGTACCAATTAGCCATCGGCGGCTGTGACTAGAAGAAAGGCACATCAGTCAAGTCACTCGCACAAGAAAACACATCAACCCACATAATCCGTCCTCTCATCTTCAGGCGCCACATACAGCGTCTCATCATTCTGCGCATACCTCCTCCGATTCAAATTACTCTGCGACCAAGTGACCGGATGACCCGCCCTCAACCTCGTCACATCTGCGCTTTCTTCACCTCTCTCCACTTCAAACACCGAGCTTAAATTCACGTACTTGCTCAGCGGCGTCAACTGAACATGCAGATACCACGCCCACACTAACGTGCCGACTAATAAAGGCACAAGCAGTGAGGCAAGTATGAATGACTGAGACACGAGGAAAGAGCCCGTCATGAATATCAGGAAAATCATGACTCCCCACATGAGACGAATATACGTCAATGGCCATGCTTGGCCTTGCGATTCGTATGGTTTATAAAACACTGGAAAATTTTGAGTCACCGTCTCACACCAGAATGAGATGACATGCACGGACCAAACAGTAACTTATACTTGTACACCATATACCCCACACCGAAATATACGGCACCAAAGATGACAATCAGAGGTTGCACCACACTGTATAGCATAGTAATAGTGAACATCAAAATTGCTTGAGGATACACAACACCGTAGTTGATCATAGGCGGCGCATTCAGTTCCGCAAAATCTTGAAAAACCCATGAGTCAGCCAACAAATAATTCGCTACCCTTGACACCCACGCACCTCTAGGTGTCCTGGTCACAAACATGCGTAAAAAGAATCTCGGAACTACGATACCGAGATTCAAAAGTTGGAGTGGCATTATACCCAGACCTTGAAAATACTAGTCAAGCGCTTCACCGATCAGAATCAACAGGTTAGTACTGACCTTGAAGAATAGCGTACGACAAGAAAAAGTTTCTACGACGCATTGATTACACCCGTGATAAATCAGACTAGAATGCCAGAAAAATCTTACCTTGCTTTACCGGATTGCAAAGCTTTAGCGAGTTTCTCCGGAATTTTTGCAGGAAAGTTCGCCAAATCTCGCACCAACTGCCAGTAGGTGCTAACTACGAGGAAAATGAAGACGACATTGACCAAGAGGAACAAAAAGTATCTATAAAAAACGCGTTAGAAGTGTACAACGATACAGGAATTAGGCGTACTTCTTCATCAAAGAATACTCAATCCAACTACGAGCACGATAACCCTGTAGATAGGTGAGCCCTATAACAAATTGAATACTCCATACCATTGAGCTTTAGACCAAAGACAACAAACCTTCTAACAAGAACGGCAAGAGCGCATTCAGAGTGATCATCGCTACAGAGGGCAACGAGTTCTGCACAATCGCCTGAACCTTGGTGTTTCTACTAATGAGTTCCGCAAGCCACGGCAACGTTTTCTTGATTTCCTCATAAGACAGCAACCCTGCAAGGGCCGAGATAGGGAACACCCAGAAGAAGAACAGGAGAGCGATGGCACCCATGATAAGTACATCGCGTACGTGAATGCTGCTCTCTGACGGTGTCATATTTGCCCAGACGATGTCGCGAGGTTCTGGAGCTGGATAGGTCGTACACTGGAAAGGGTTCACAGCGTGGGCTGTTTGAAGAGCAATTTGCTAGTTTCAAATCAGTTCGAGGGTAAATTAGCGGTGACATGATAAACTCACCGCACTCGACATCTTCTCAAACGTCACAAAAGCCGTCTTCGTGGCCTTGAACTTTCCTGTCCGTCTTCTTCTCTTCACCATTTCATCAATCTCGCTGAACTGCTTCTCTAGATACTCCAATGCGTCCACCTTGGGCTTGAACCATCCAAGCCTTAGAGCCGGCCTCTTGCGATGCGGCACAACCAAGCGGGTTGTGCCACCTCCACTCTCAACATCCGCATCAATCAAGTTTACCACCGCATTATGGTCGGGATCATACTCCTCCACAGTACTTGGGTTCCCAACATACTTCACCCACGCCTCTTCCAAAGCTAAAAGTGCCTTTGTTCTTTTATCCAGGAGACGCTTGAGACTCCCGACCTCCCTGACAAGAGTCACGCTCTCTACGCTCATGCCCATATTCTCGAAATACTCTGCCAACGCGCGCTCGCCTTGGAGATACAAGGGCAAATTGGTGACCAACACGGTACGAGCCGGGATAGAATGTACGAGTTCGAGAGAGAAGAGCTGTCGAGACCGGATGAAGCGGCGGTAATTTTTATATATGTAGTAGAGCGCAAGGACGGTGAATAAGTAGGTGAAAGCCAGGTGCACGGAGAGATAGGTATTGGCGTCCGAAATGAGTCCCAACCAACTATCATCGGTGGGAAGTGTGGAATTCTTGCTGGGATCAAGAGAGCCCCAATCTTCAGTCCCATCCGGCCAACCTTCCTCGTCTCCCAATCTTTTGTTGTGCTTTATACGAAATATCGAGTTAGACAGGGAGTTTGGCTCATACGCGTGTATGACACACCCTCCAATTCAGTGGCATCAACATCGTCACCGCGAAGAATGAGCACACTGAGAATAGATAGAACGACATCTTGAAGAAATTGAGCAACTGCGAGAGACGCGTTTAGTACATGATTTCCAGTTGAATGTACACGGTGCAAGCGTACCACGGCTGCATCCAATCCAACTATCTGCAGCACTGTAAACTCGGAAGTCCTGATTGTGGGAAGGATCCATCCAAAGAATGCCTGGTGCGCATGAGCTTCATGAGGTGAAAAACCTATTCCGAACCTCAGACGGGTACCCAACCGAATCAGTGTAAGCGCTCACCTTTTAACTTTGTCCGAGGAGCGAAAAGTAGTGGCCACCTAGTTCTACAATACGAGAATATCATGAATGAAGAGAAGCCAATAGATACGGATAGCAGTAATTGAGTTGTGAACCATGGCCCTTCGAACGTGACTAGCAAGGAAGCACTGCTTGAATACATGACTTTGGGAGAATGACTATCTCTGAGACTCACAAGTAGGAGGAGTTCCCGGTGGTAAATCTGTTCGACCATCCCCATCATCGAGAAAATAAGCGGCCATGGTCATGGTCGTCCTTCAAGTTGTGGTTGTGCGCCGCAGTTTGGTGCATTCCGTGATCTCACTTCCCAATCGGGATGCCACTGCGCTTGTTTACCGTTATCTTCTGATACAAATATAATAGATAAGATAATAAACGTTTATCTACGGTCGCAAACGCCATTTATAAACAGCACAACCACTTTGCTTTCGCAGGACCAGATACTCACCCTTCTAACCTACCTTCAGATGGCATGATTCCAAACACCTCCCAAAACTCTCTCGAATCAAGCGCACGTCCGAGAGACTCAATACTCCTCGGGAGAGCTCGTACACCTTCTTCACGCATGAGCTCGCGCACCCAGCGGGGTTGGGGTCCATGAGACTGATCTTCGTCGGGGAAAGCAGAATCTGTTGTGTCATGGATTCACCAGTGATATATGGAACAGAAATTCAGACTGAACACCTACCGGAGGAAGTACTTGGCCCACTTCCCCAACCCGAGGCAAGCTCCCACCAGTCGTACACTCTTCCATCAGTAAGTAGCCACCTCTGCCCATCGGCCTTGTCCCACTTAGCGTGAACAGCGAGGATACCGCGTGCAACGTCTATACCATGGATCATATGTATACTGCCCTATTGGAGTAGAACTTCGATCAGGTCGACGGTGAAAAACACAGTACAGGAGTGGGTCAGAAAATAGTGTAAAGATCTACATACCTTATTCTTCAAGATCTCCTTGGTAGGTGCAACTTTTCCAACCCACTTCTTCATCGACCGCTCTCCACCCCACAACCCAGCAAGATCAAGGACAGTGGTTTGTACTTCCAGACCCTTTGTTCTCCTACTCAACCGCAGGAGCTCATCCTCTGCATCCGCACGCTCGTCATGTATGATTGGACTATGTCTATCATACCACTTGTTCGGCGCGGGGGCTTTGGCACCCAATTCCTACCCAGTTTCAGTCAGTGGAACGAGAGAAAAATGTCTCGATTCTCACACCCCAAATACTTGTAGCACCCAACTGCACGAACCCCACCTCACCGCCCTCCCGACTCAGGCTCGACTCAGATCGCGTATCCAAGTACATCTTCAGCAGTCTCTCCGACGCGCCTTTAACCTTTATCGGGAATGATATCAACACCGTCCTTGCATCAGGTAACACCTCGAAACGTTCTTTATCCGTGGAATGTTGGTCAAATTCAAACTTGATCGTATCTCCAGCACCAGATCGCGAAGTCGCAGCATAAGATATTCCGCGTTCTTTGCAAAGAGGTATGAGAAAGGTAGAGGTCCAGCCTGTTCTCAGTCTCGCAACCAAAGTCGGCCTTTTGACGATAAACTGTTTACTTGCCTGCGCCGAGAATGAGAAGATCTACGGCCATGTATGCTATGAAGGATGGTAAGCTTAAGTACCGGACGGACCGGACCGGAGGCTTTTTCGGAGAGACTTCATGTCACCGACGTAATTTGCAAGCACCTTGACCTATGGTGCGCCATTCTTCCAACACCCATCTCACCTTCAACGTACAACTAGTGTTAATGACCAAAAGAGTGTATATGTAGAGCGGAGCATGCATCGTTATGTAGTTACCAGTAGCAATATGTTACGTTAAAATCTGTATGTACGAGGCAGAGGGTCTTGACTTGTGACTAGAATACAGTGGGTGAGGGTTGCGCGAAGAGGGATCTACGACATCAATAAATAAGAAACGAAAGAGAGCTTTGAAAACAAGAGCCTCCTAAGGAGGTAAGGGAACGTACAGCATGTAGACAAAAACACTTTCAACCTCTCTTCATCCTAACACTCTCAGCCCACCTCTCAATCATGTCCTGCTTCACCTTTCTACCCTCCTCACCTTCAGCATTGACCTCAACTGTTTCACCACTAAATACTTCCTCCAACACCTCCCTCACATCTTCGACATAGACCAGTCTAATTCCCTCCTTCACGCTCGCAGGTACGTTCACTTCAATATCCGCCTGATTGGCTTTTGGCGCAAGTATAGTTTTGATACCCGCACGGTGAGCAGCCAAAATCTTTTCCTTCAGCCCACCGACAGGTAAAACGTGTCCAGAAAGAGATATCTCTCCCGTCATAGCTACATCGAAAATTAATATCTCAAACTCATCCCACGAGAGCAAGAATACTTACCCATATCTCCTCTAACCCCAACTCCAGTCC
>JH814879.1:34470-55994 GCA_000296255.1 Omphalotus olearius VT 653.13
TGAAACTGTAGCAGAGGAAGTATCTTCTGCAGGCTTTGTCTCAGCTTCCTCGGTCGGTGCTGCCCTCGTAGATCCCAGACTACCCCTCAGCTTCCCAACAGCAATGAATTCGAGAATTCGTTCCTTCAAGTCCTCCAAACCATAATGATCTTCGTCCAGAATCTTTTGAGCCCTCTGTATCGAGTACACTGAAGGTGTGTAGACTCCCCAAGGCAGTTGCGTCAGCCAGTCAAGGTAAGTCCGCGTGACGTTCGCCTCACTCGCAGACGGCTCGAGCGTCGAAAGCTTAGCGAGTTCCTCATCAAATACCTTTCGAACAGCAACAGGCATATTAAGCTGTGTTGCGCGAGTCTTGAACTTTTCAATGAGCTTATCCTTTCCGTCAGACTCAAGTCCGAGCTCCTTTTTGATACCCTTGAGTTGTTCCATGAGGTAATATTCTCGCTGCCGTTTAGCTATCTTGGAATCAACATCCTTCGATAACTTGTTCTGCAGCTGCGCGTTGATCAACTCCTTCTTGAGCACCAACAAGGCCTTCTGCAACCGAATATCAACTGCAGTGGCCTCGAGCACTTCCTGCAACTCGTTACTGCTTCCACTCGAGACTGCAGCAGCGAAGTCGGCTATCCGGTCAGGTTCATCGAAGACGTTGGAAGCGACTTGATTGATGGAGAAATTGGTTATCTGGTCTCGGAACAGAGGATTGAGCTGAGCAATATCCTTGAAGACAGACACAATTTCGGACGTGAAAGCACGAATGTACTGGTTGTCCTTGTTGTACGGTAGCGTAGGCAGTGGGACGGTGTTCACGATGGAAATGGGGTAAGTGTGAAGGAACGAAAGCGGCGTAAGGGGGGCTACAGACCAATTAGTAAGCTACGAACTCGAAGAGAGAGAAAAAAAAAAGCGCTCACTTGACTGAGACTCGCCTTCGGAAATCGTAGGAGACGGGGGAGGCGTAACTGTCTGAGGTTCTGCTTCGTCCACTTTCGCCTGCGTCACGCCCCCTGCCTTGAGGAGTTCCGTGATACGTATTCTCCGATGTGGATACAAAACTGCCGTTAAACCTTCTTCCGAACCATCTTTATTTTCCCCACTCACGCTTGCAGCACCGAAAACAGAAGTAATCTGGGCGAAAACACCAACATCATGTACCTCGTTGACATCAGTTATGATATCCGAGTCGCCTTCACCGTCTTTAAGAAGGAATGCGCCGAGATAGGGTTGTCCGCGTTTCATCATCTCCTTAATAGCAGCCACAACAGCAGGATTTTTTATCACAACCGCTTTATAAAAACCGGGGAACAGAGGACGACGAGCAATAGGAAGCGCAAGGAGCGTAGGATGGAAGGGAGGTTGTGATGGAAGAGTTGGTGTCAACGAATTAGATGAAGAAGCGGAGGAAGTGTCGGATGAATTTGAAGATTCTTCTGATGAGGAACCAGAAGACGAGTCTGCAGCGGTCGCTGGTGCTTTGTCGTCTTTACCGTCTCCATCGTCGCCTTCACCCGAGGACGAGGCCGGGGGCGCAGAACCATCTGAATCAGAGCCAGATGAGCCAGATGCAGGAGGCGTAGCGCCACTGCTCGAGGCTGGTGGGCTGCTCTGTCCTTTCGATCCCACTCCCCGCGGACCCTTCCCACCAGAATGGTTAATCCACCTTGGACTTGCCATTGCCATCTCCTGCGTAGGCCGAATTGAGGTGGTACTCGAGGACGAAAACGACCTCGGCATCCATTTCGAAGATGAATAAGCAGCGTTCGTAGTGATATTTTCTTGAACTTTGCCAATGAGTAGATGTCTTTGATTAAATTGAGAGCGTGAAAAAGAGGCTACAGAAGCCGGAAACTTCAGCCCGAGTCTACTCATCGTGGCCGTTTGTATTCAACTCCAAATTATATCCTTCCTATCCTTGGAGTAACAGTCGACCAGAAGCTCTTGTTGGTTTGTGAAGACGCGACCTTGCTGCAGGTAAATTGCTGTGTACTAGCAAAAGTACCAGCAGCCCGCTTCCAAGTGTCAGCCACAGTACTTGGTCTGATTGTTGAAGGAGAAAAAGGAAGAAAAGTTGTATGTAATACACAAATTCACGGAAAAGTCGCGGTCGATGACGAATGCTCGGCCCCGGCCCGGGTCGCCGGGCAAACCCGCGACGCTTATACCTGAGCAAAAATTTCTGCTGGCTCAAACTCCTGTCGTGTCATGATAAAAAAGAATATTTCTGATTAGAGATGGGAGTAATATAGTCCTCGAGTGCTGTACAGAATTAAACAGTTGTTCTATTCTTTGCTACAGAGCTTACCATTATCTATTTCCAAGTCCACTAAGCTGCCATACCGCATTCCTCTTCACAGCGGGAATCTTCCATAGAAGGCGGAGGACCCATGACACCAACACGTTCATTCCAAACGAAGACACCGTCGCAAACGACATAACAGACATACCCCTCTTTGTCAAGTGAATGACATTCAATGCCTTCTCTCTCCTGCTAGATGCGAATTCTTCGAGGGTATCCATGCCAGATTTGATATCATCATCATTAGATTGCATATGTTCTGCGAGAACTCCACCAAGACCGATCGCATCTCGCAGACCCAAGTTCATACCCTGACCTCCAACAGGTGAATGAATATGCGCCGCATCTCCTACTAGCACGACAGTCCCACCTGTGTGGGTGC
The DNA here is from genome assembly GCA_000296255.1 of Omphalotus olearius VT 653.13. Lineage (NCBI taxonomy): Eukaryota > Fungi > Basidiomycota > Agaricomycetes > Agaricales > Omphalotaceae > Omphalotus > Omphalotus olearius. The sequence continues at coordinate 37,149 of JH814879.1, forward strand.
CGTCTCCAGATACACGTTTGAGAAAGGTATCAGCTATAGCAGAGTGTGTCCTAAATCGCGAAGACCAGTAGAGCTTTGTGATTTCAATCGGATGAGGATTTACGGATGGATCAGATGACAGAGAGAGTGGCCCTTGTTTATTCAAGCACTCTTGCAGGAACTCCAGTGAAGGATGGGACGGAGGAGGACCATTATTCAGAGGCATGTTCACCACAATTCGATACACAGGTCCCGTAGATCCATACAACCCGGAAGAAGCAGAAGGTGATCCCAGTGGCAGGACCAAACACATACCAGCTGATGAGAGCACCCCCGCAAGATCGTCCTGCTTGAGAGGAGATGAGAACGAAACATCTCCCAACACCAGTTGAGCAAATCGGGCGTTCACGGACTGATTCGCAGGTCGCCCATCTGGGTCAGTAAATCCGATCCCCGACAATTGACGAACCTAAGAGTACGCTTGGTCTGCTTTGTTCCCCATCCACAAAACAAGATACCTACCACTGATCTAGCACCATCCGCACCAATCACATAAGACGCTTTGAGCACTTCTCCCGACTCAAATGACACATCGAGCCCACCACTGCTATTGCTAGGCTTCATTCCTACCATGCAGTAAGGCCTCTTAACTTCGACACCAAGTTCGGTCAGCCGCTCCTCCAAAATCTCCTCGGTCACAGTTTGAGCTAGTGATAGCACGAACGGGAATTTGGTATAAGGCTCAAGATACGAGAAATCATTGGCCAGGAATGGAGCCGACCGATGGCGTATCTGCATATTCTTCAATTTCAATCCGCTCTGAACAATTCTGTCCGCACATCCGATGGTGTCGAGAGCCTTGAAGGCTCACAGGTTGAGTGTGACCGAACAAAAGACCGTAAAAGGAGCTTACTTCGAGTGTAGCTGCATGAATCGCTATTGCCCTGGATGTATTCCCGCCTTTGGCCATGTCGTCGACGATTACAAGGTCCTTGGGTTTGACCCCCTTTAGAACCAGAGATATAGCAGAAGCCAGACCTGTCGGTCCGGCCCCAACGATAAGTATGCGAGCGGTAGCTGGAATCATGAGATGTAGGATAATGCAGGAAGCCAGTAGACTTCAAAGGGGTTTATATAGTCGTCTGAAGATGTTATGACATCACGTCTCCCTGATCTTTTCTAGGAGAAACTCGTTAGAACTAATTTACCAGTACAGCATCCTGATGAGCATCGCAATTAATCGCGAAACCTCTTGTTGAAGTTTCAAATTTCAACTGGCTAGGCTAGCTTGGATCCGGTCAAATTTTCGATGCGAAAAGTTCCGGATAGAGGTCACATGTCCGTGGAAAAGTTCCACCGAATCCGGCAGTGGCAAAGCTGCCTCTACCAAGTGAACTGAGCGGCAATTCGGACGAGATATATCAGCTATTCTTCGAATTCATTCATCAGGTGAAAGACAAGTTATAATGGCTCGAATTTAAGGACCCATACTTGCGTCCGGGGCATTCGGCCGTCAAAATGTCAAAGGCCAGGCCAGTCTTCGGAGCCTCCCGGAAGACAAGAGAGTCATGGTAATAGTGAAACCGGGCAGAGGCGATGTTACGGAGGCGTTCATCCAATCTTCGATGGCCCCTTCAGCGCCAGCTTTCGCTTCCCCGGCTTCATCGTCTCCAGACTTGAAAGCAACTTTACATCAGCGTATCCTTGCTACCGTATAGCCGGCCATGGAAGGGAGAGAGCTCTAGAGTCTATGGTGAGCTGTGACCATCCCCACTTTTTCTGATGTAGATATCAGCTACTAAGCCAACCTTTGGAGCATCGTATTTCTGGAGGAATAGAGACAAAAAAATGAATTGAAAGTAGACTTCCTCGTGAGGTATATTTACATCTAGTAGTAATATCTATGACAAGAGATGTCACTTACCCAGTATGCCATCAAACGCAGCACATGACCGCCTCTTTCAAACGTTTGACCACTGTTTCAGGCATTCAGTCTTTGGACATTGAGCCAGAGACTCCCGCCATAAACAGTAGCTCTTGTATGCATTACCCGCATCGCTACACAAGGCGTTCATGATCATTCTGTCGCTGCCAGTCATCTCCTGCATCTCCTCAGAGGGATTGAAATGAATTTCAGACATATCAACATTGCGAACCTGGATAGACACATGATTCTTGAATGCTTTCCATACCGCTGAGTCATCTGGAAGCAAACGATCAAGTATCTTCCTTGGCTCTGCGGGTTTAAGGACAAGCACGACGAAAACTGACATTGATGCCCGAGTCATGAGACCATACTTCTGTACCAATGTGCTGTCCAGTTTCAGCATGCTGGCCAAGTTACGAGTGTGCAACTGTTCGCGAATGAAAAAGAGGTACGAGTTGTGTGCCCATGCCACAGCAATGGTGATGCACCCCATGAACAGGCGAGCGAGATATCCTGTCTCCTCTAGCACAGTTTCAGAGTGAGCCGCAACATATGTAGGCCCCATTCGTCCCTCCCAGGTCCAGCAGATCTATCGGATCGGACATGGCGCCAGGATAGAGCGCTCTCCACAGCTTAGATTTGGCTAGCTTCCCACAGTGTCTGGCAACGGTGTAGCTTCCAGGAGAGTTGTACCATCCTAGCCACCTTTTTCCGACAAAGAGGTGTACCGTCGTCATCGCAGAAACAGCTTCCTCCCCTCCAAAAAAACCTGATAGGCCCGAGGTGTCCAGTGTGAACGAGCTATCACTCAAGGGCGCTTGCGGCATTTGGCTGAATAACGACAGAAGCTTTAGACTAGTCGAACAGTGTAGGACGAAGATGAATGGCTGAAGTGCTGAAACGCTAGTGACTGGTGAAGCTGTGGAAGTTCAAGAAGAACAGGAAAGACCCCAAATCGGCAATCATGATCAGTGGTGGCCGGAATATGTTGTACTCGTGCACTGTATGTGTTTGAAAGCTGGTCTCAAGGGATGGCAAGTGGGAGGCAAAGGGATGGCTGATCTTATTACATAATGTGTGTACAGCGAAACTGGCGGGTAAGTATACAATGCTCATCACGATCATCTGTTTCCTAGCCCGCTAAGCTGCCACATCATACTCCTCTTCACAATTGGAATCATAAATACGAGAGATATGAGCCAAGTTATCAATCCGCTGAATCCAGAAGACGTGATGACCGCCGTAGTGAGAGTCATACCGCGCTTCGTCAGACGTATGACGCTAAACGCCTTTTCTCTCCTACTGGCTGCAAAGTCACGAAGAGTGTCGATCCCAGATTGACTGTCATCGTTAGAGCGTATATGCTGAGAGATTAGTGGTCCAAGACCAATCGCATCTCGTAAACCCAAGTTCATCCCTTGCCCGCCTGCCGGGGAATGAATATGGGCCGCATCGCCGAGTAGCATGACTATCCCGCCTGCCTTCCCATCTTCTTCTCCAGGAATACGTTTGAAGAAGGTGTCAGCAACAGCAGAATGAGTCCTGAATCGAGTAGACCAATAGACCTTCGAGATTTGTATCGGATTCGGATTCGTAGTTGGATCGGATGATACTTGAAAAGGTCCTTGCTTGTTCAGACATTCTTGGAGAAACTCAAGCGATGGGTTAGAGGGAGGCGGTCCTTTGACCAGAGGAAAGTTGACCCCAATCCTGAACACGGTTTCGGTAGTCCCGTACAACATAGAAGATGTTGTATCTAGCCCAATCGGCATGAGCAAGCATAGACCAGCGGACGAGATCGTAATCCCACAAAGCTCTTCCTTGATGGGTGAAGAGAACGTTACATCGGCTAATGCGACCTGAGTGACCGCATCATGCACGGATGCGTGTAAAGGCAGCCCATCTGGGTCAGCAAACCCAATATTTGATACTTGACGAACCTTCAGACTATCGCTGAGTTTCAGCCGTCCCACACATTCAAACAAATAGATCTTACCACTGATCTAGCGCCGTCAGCACCAATCACATAGGCGGCGTTGATGACCTCTCCCGACTCAAAGACGACATCCAACCCGTTGTCACCAGGCTTCATTCCAACGACGTGGTACGGCCTCATAACTTCGACACCAAGCTCCGTCAGTCGTTCCAGCAGAATTTGTTCAGTCACGGACTGAGACAGGAATAAGACGAATGGATATTTGGTATAAGATTCGATATATGAGAAGTCTTGAGTTAGGAACAGAGCCGACCGGTCGCGGACCAAGATCTTCTTCTGTTTCAATCCGATTTTAATCATTCTGTCTGCACACCCAATAGTATCAAGAGCCTTTGAGAGCTGGTTTTAGCATTCAAGAATGAAAAAATTTGAACAGTTATATCGATGTTTACCTCAAGCGTAGCAGCATGGATCGTCATCGCCCTGGAAGCATTTCCGCCGGCGGCCACATTGTCCACAATGATAAGGTCTTCCGGACTCACACCATTTACAACTAGTGAAATGGCGGCAGCAAGGCCTGTGGGTCCGGCACCAACTATAACGATTCGTGCAGCTGTTGGCAATGACATATCTTGAAAATACAGAGAAGCGGCGGTTCAAGAGCAAGAGCAAGAGCAAAGAGCAAAGTAGACCTGAGGATAAGATGTAAGGAATCACCAGCACTTCCTTAAATGCCTCTTCATTCATTGAATCCTATTCGAGCTCGACCGGGAGGACTGCAGTATACAAACTTCGGCGGTATAATTTAGCCGTTCAGTAACTTCAATTGAGTCGTTCTGGAGGAGAGAATCCGTCACAGTCGCCCTAGGTATAGATTGTGATTCATAGGAGTTACGTGGACCAAACTGACCGGTAAAACGGGGGGGAAAGAAGTGCAGAAACCGTTTCGAAAATAGAAGAGATGGTTATCGAGTCCAGATTCCAAACGTCTTAACCTGGAGTCCTTGTATTTGCTTCACCATTAGAGGTATACATCACATCCAGAGTCGAAAAGTCTGATCCATGGAAGAGTTGAAGGCGAGTTGAAGCATCAGGAAATTTGCAGTGTTCCTGTTATTGCCCTATAGGTAAAGTCAACGGACGCTAGACATGCCAGAGCCTGATCAGACCCGACTATCAGCACATGTAAGGTCTTACAAGACCTGTCTTCCGTTACCATTTAATAGATTTTTTCCGTTTTCCTGATGAAGGTATGTAGCGCCGGCGGGACAAGAAATGAGTGCTGTCGGTGCTGACTCAACGGCCGCCGGCGCCCTGTTACACACTCCTCGCCACTACCTGCAGTATCATTCTTTTCAGAAAAAGGCTCGAGTCACAGCTTATCTGGCTTTCACAGGAGCTATATTCTATACCAGGAGCTAGTCGACGCCAGAAGCCGGGATGTTTCGATGACTCTACTAGGCGCGCTCTTCCCAATACTCCTCGTATGGGCTGCTATACACGCGCTCAATGCATTCTTCAAGTCTAAGAGTACCAATGTTCTCCCCATAAGTACTGGCGACAGGCGCCATATACGGTTCTACGACGAAGCCTCGACATCAATTTCCGTTACAAAGCTCCATCTGAAATTCCAAACGACCGCCTGGAATGCATCACACGACTATCTCGCCGGAGTACTAAGAAGGCGACATCTCGTGCGACTGAGAAGATGGATGATCAAGTTTTATAATTTTGGGTCTTTGATGGGCTTCATTGGGATGATAGGTGTAATAATTGTGCTCATATGCATGATGGGTATTTCTACGCGGGACATATTTCGCCTGCTGTACCACACCAACGAGTCGTCTGGCGTCTCACAACACAGCAAACGAAGCATCCCAGAAGAGGTCACATCTGTGTATGATGGTTCTCATAGCCTGGTGCAGCCCATCGTATGTCTCTTGCACCTGCATTGGGAATTACGACTGATAGTGTTGCAGATACCCGGCATCACTGTACCATTATCCCATCTTCCTCTAATTCTAGGTGCCGTCTTCGTCTGTCAAATATTCCACGAACTAGGACATGCTTTCAGTGGAGCGCTGTAGGTCGCATATATCATCACTTACTCGTGCACTCAATAATATCATCTCTCAGCGAGTCAATCCCCATCTTATCTGCGGGCTTTACATTCACCTTCGTCATTCCGTCCGCATTCGTCTCATTTTCTACAGCATTCATGGACTCGCTTGAAAGCATAGAGAAAGCAAGAATAATCGCCGGTGGCCCTTGGCACAATCTTTTCCTTTGGTTCTTGCTCCTCACAGCCGGAAAGACGGCTATGATGGCGGAGAAAGTCACTGGCATTGGCAGTACTATGCTTAGCTTTGGTTGGGCCGATGTCACGATGCAAGGAAGAGTGGTGGTGGCACTTGATTTTGTGCGCTCGATTTGACAACCTTTGCAGCATAACATGATCATGATTGTTGTTAGGATTCTCCTCTAAACGACGTCCTCGCCGTTGGATCGATAATCACCGCTCTAGACGACGTCTCTCTGACAGGTCAGGACGACAATTGGTATGAGTATCTAAAGAACGAAGATACCAAGCTGCGTCATGACATGGGCTGGTGTTTTCCACAAGAGAAGTTCGAAGGCAAGTGACTTTGCACTTTGAAAAAAACCTGCGTACTCACCGTCCGGTAGAAGCTCCACAAACCTGCTGTACACAGCCTATCCACTCTCTGTCTCCGGATTCGACACTGTCTTGCTTCTTGTCACTAGGCACCAACAAAAAACGGTGCTTAGATCCAATACCCGTTTTGACCAATTCTCAAACATCAACCCGTTGCACGACGGAAACTGATTGTGCTCCAGTTCTACACGGACAGAGTGTCTGCATGCGCCCGGATTCGTCAGCGGCGATCCTTCGGCTATCCGTACAAGACCAAGAAATAATCTTATGGAATGGCCCGCGAAAAGAAATATGGGAACAAGGTGAGCGTACTAAACGGTGTAAATGAATAACTTGCTCAGTTTATTTTCCAAGTTGCGGTGAGCCGCTTCGCTCCTCGGTTCTGGTTCATACCATATTCAATGTTGGGAATCCTACAAGACTTCTGGCAGTATGTATTCTTGATGGCTTCCTCATGCCCTACTTCTCATTGAGCCTGTTGCCCGCTCAGATACCTGGGAATGACAACTATCTCTTTATATTTTTTCAATCTCCTGCCATTACCCTTCCTCGACGGCGAACGGTTCCTCAGTGTTGCCTTAGATCTTATCATGAAACCTTCGCTTCGCAGTTCCGACGAGGAACTAGGGCTGCAAAGTCGCAGGGCTGGTCCGTGGAAACGCCGGATCGAGCGCATCCTAAAGCTGGGCAGTATCTGGTTGATTGGGTTATGCGTGGTGCTGGCTTTGGCAGACAGAGTGCTGAGCCACGGATTGTGATATTGACGTCGCTCGCGCGATCGCAAGGAATCTCGGATCTTTCGAGATTGAGCAGCGGACATTACCAATTACGATGAGCATCCTCCGTTGCTGTGTAGGTACTAGATGGTGATAATATATACCAAATGCTGTATGGTCTATACAAAGTGACAGTATCCGAAAATAAGAAAAGGAGTGAAGAGATAGCCTCATTGAGTTTTCTTGACTAGCCCATCCTCACTCGCACTCAGAGCAACCTCTTGACGATTTCTTTCTTCCTCCTCTCTTCTCTTCTCCCTCCGCTCACGGCCTCGCGTTATCATAGGTTTCGGTTGCAAATCAGCGAATAGGTTCTTGCATACTGTCTCAATGAGCCAGCATCCGCCAAAGTCGATAATCATGCTTGCAGTGAGTTTGATCTTAAACTATGAAGAATATGAACATTAGCGCTGGAGTCAAATATATTTAACAATCAAACATACCAGTGATTCCATTTCAACGATTTGTAGCCATCGGTTTAGTTCTGGCATGAAATCGGTGGCGCCAGAAAAGGCGACCGCACTTGCGGCTACTAAACCCCAGTACAGCGCCGAGTTTTCACGAATTCCTTCACGGAATGGTCTTCCCTGCCACACAGAAAAAATTCAGCTAGAGCACACACGAAATAGCACTGCTCTACGAACCTGGAAGTTGATCGCAAACGTCGACACCTGTTGCGAGAGGCCAAGAAGATAGATGGCGGTGTTTAGAAGACTCGGTTCAAACTTCGCTTCGAGGTCAATTTCACCGGGCCTAGAAAGATGTCAAGCAACTAATGTATCCGAGAGTGCAGGACTTACGATTCGTATTGATGTGAAAGATTGGTGATATAGACCAGAGTCACGATATGCAAAGCGAACTGCAGAAGAACCGACAACAACACATAAAAATTGAAGATATTGCCCAAAGGGCGCTCTCGTGATAATTTCTCTACGGGCTGCAGTGTATAAATCAACAGAGTACACAGCTTCCAAGAATCTGGGGACTCACCTTTGCTCGGGAAATACAGAGGAAACATACCGACATCAACATGCCGGTGATTGTAACTTGATAATCTCCATACTTGATACCATCAAGATACTGCACACTCAGACTGTACGCAGTGATCAAACAATTTAAGGCAAGAATCTTGTACATCTGGATAGTGGCGACGAGGGTGCAACGGCCTTGACGAATGATGTGGGTGACTAAGGGAAAGAACATTTGATCATGGATAGTTGAGATCAATCATTGAGGACATACCAGCCGAGACATGGGAGAGCTTAGAGGTGAAAGGAGCGGCACATGAAGCATCTCCTAATTTGATCTTAGGAACATCTTCTTCACCCTCCATTTCCGCAAGCTTGTCCGTAATACCAGCGAGGTCGAACTATGAATGCAGCTCAATTAGAGAAATTCTTCAAGGCAAGAGAGCAAAACTAACCTTCTCCATGGGATTCTTCTTCCTGGCCTCCAGATGATTAGCTGCCGCACGTTGCTGCGCTTGAACTGCGTCAGGAAACAGATGCGCAATAGCCGGAGGCACGGGGGGAGGGGGCTGCCCAAATCTCGCAGAAATATTAAGCTGACTTTCATACACCGACTTGATCCGGTCAATTTTCTGTTTCTCCGCAATCTTTTGCAGATCCTCAGGAGTACCATCAAGCAAGGCGACACCAATGTGAGCTTGCTTCAGAGCACCGACATCATTGGTGCCATCACCAGCCATGAGGGTGGTATAGCCAAGAGTCTTGAGGCTAGTGAGAATGGTCTCCTTCTGAGACGGAGAAACGCGCGCATATACCCAGGTGTTCTGTACGAGGTCGTTCCAAGACGGGTGAGATTCGAACTGTTTCATGGCAGCGCCAGTCACACAGATGTCATACTGGTCAAAGAGAGAAGTATCCAGAGGTTCGTTGGGATTGACAGGAATAATTTTGCTTTCGTCGACAGTTCGCCAAGTGAGATCTGTAGATCACTTCAGTTAAATCGTCATAGAATTTATCATACAATACTCACCCCGTTCATTGACGGGATTTTCCTTCAAGTCTAGAATCAAGACCTCCCGATCAACTATCTCGACAGTCTTTGCAACATGGACAGCAGTCAAAGGGTTATCTCCAGTGATCATTATGCACTGTCATGGAGATAAGCCAACTTCCAAAAGAGCAAAGTGGGAGAGACCGTTTACCCGATGTGACGAGTCCGCTAACATCTTTAGCGCATCAACTGCATCTTCCTTTAAGGGACAATGGAAGACAAGGAATCCAGCAAATATCAAATTGCTTTCAATCGACTCTCTTGGGAGTTTGTTTATCTGAAAAGATATTAACACTAAACGTAAGGGAGAAAAAAAACGACAAAAGCACACCTTCTCGCCATTCATCGACTCCATTTCCTTAACAGCAAGTGCTAAAACTCTGCTCCCCCTTCGCGTGTAACCCTTATAGATTTCATCGTAGCGGGAGGGAACGGCACCAAGCATTCCTTTAATAGTCTCTGGAGCGCCTTTTACCGCGATCAAAGTCCGGGTAGCATTGGGGCCAGAGCCAAAGACAGGCGGACCTTGAAAGGTCGACACCGTACACATCCTCTTCAAAGCTGAGCTAAATTGGAATCGTCTTCTAATGGTGAGGGAAGCTTTGGGACCGTTGGTTCTCAGGGACATGATCACGTCGCCTGATCGTAGATTGTGAAACAAGCCAGATGGTAAAAAAAACAGATACAACATACCTTTCCCGACGCCCCAGTCCATATTTTCTAGAGTAGTTTTTTCCATAGGGTCCCCGACAACTGTTCCATCATCGAGTCGCACCAGGGCATGAGCAGCGGCGAGACAGAGTGTGGTTTCTCGAGAGACTTCGCGGACATTGAGTAACTCTTGAGGATTTTGTACACTGATAGAGAGTCTATACGCTGACCGCGTCCAAAGAATGAAGACACGAACCTGACGCCAGCGACACCTTCCAAGACTAAGTTTTCAGCAGTAATAGTTCCAGTTTTATCAAAGCAGCAGACATCCACACGGCCAGCGAAAGGGATCCGGAAAGGTTCAGTACAGAAGATAGCTAGTTGTTGTGACATTTAGTTATAGATAAGTGATAATATGCGTGGACCCAGTGCCTCACCAAGTTTGCTCAACGCGACCAGACTGGCATTGACGGCCAGTGAGAGTTCCATTGGAAGTTCCGGGGGCACCACACTTGTGATGATCAAAACACAATCTAGGAGCAATTTGCTCTTTTTCAAATCTCTTTCAATGCCTACGGGATGGATCTCAGAAACGGGCAGCGTGGAATAGAGGATGAAATTGACCTTTGATCCAGACGTAAGCACTCGCAGCGATAGCGAAAATTAACAAGAAACCGATGAAAAGGAATGATTCCAGATTGTTTGCTGATACACGTTCGGTAGAGAATATCATTGTGCGAACCTGTGAACGACAAGGAACTTGAATACAACGAGAAAAAAGCTTCAAGGGCACTACTTACTAGCTGTCCCTGGGCAGTTCCGAAGCCGGTTCTCAAGACAAAACCTAAACAACCGCCGTCAGGGGTTTTCAGCGACGGCTCAGGGATACCGTCAGAAACTGGGAAAGTCGATGTTAGGTCATGATCGCACTGGGAGTACCCAGGAGGCTCACCCGCAGCAGATTCATTGGCCTGTAAGATCTTTGTTCCGCTAAAGACCACAACGCCCTTATGAGCTCCGTCGACGTCAAGACCAATTCCGTGCTGTTGCTCATCTATCAACAGATCTACCCCTTCCTTCACGAGAGGCGTACTCTCCCCAGACAACATCGCTTCATTGACGATCACTTGTCCGTGGAGTAAAAGAATATCTGCAGGTACGGTGGTCTCTTCGCTCGAGTGACCTTCCTTAATTTCAGCGGGATGCTTAACATTTCCGTCGGTTGGTTTGTGGTGATGGGTAGACTGCTGGCGCGTGACGCTGACAATATCACCGGGGAGGAGATTCTCGCTGCCTATCTTCTCCCACTTGCTGTCACGGTACACGAAGATTGGATAAGGAGTCACGGACATGGTACGGAACTCGGTGAGAGTTCGGACACGCTGTTGGGACGAAATTAGTGTAAAGCAGTTGAACAATTTGAAAGAAAAAGATTACCTGCCATACGACTGTACATTCGAAAACAACAAGCATGAACAATGTAAACAGACTGTAGTACCAGTATTCATCAAGGCACCAGAGTGCGACACAGAAGATCTTGGGTAAAACGATGAGAGCTGAACAATACGCTCAAATAAAATACGCCAACCTGAAATACGAAAAAGGGTGCCGTTGCATGTTCTGAGAACAGTTCAGTGAAGGATGGTATGGGGATGTTAAATTCGTTCAGTCCATAAAGTTCCTTTAGCTGTTCAGCGGTCTTGGACGAAAGGCCTAGCACCTTTCCGGTAGTTTGCAGAAACGAGTTTAAGGGTGGGTTTCCAGAGGAGGGGTACGGAAGTCTGGTGAAGGCAATGCTATCTTCAGTAGAAGAGACGACACTATAACTGTCCCGTTGATAGTTGAACGTGTACGACGTAACATCTTGAGGATCCTTCTTTATTAACGGTACTATTTCTCCCTTGCCTTTGTGGACGTCCGGAACGATTCGTATACAAGTCGCATCCTTTACTGAGGAAGCCTGAAGCAAAAATGATTAGACAAAAGCAGGGACAGCTGGCTGAACTCGCACTTTTCTGGTTTCCACCCAAGTCTTCGCACCACTACTCCAGCGGGTCACCAAGAAGCTCAAGGCATGACCTGCACCCAAGGTAACACATGCCAAGAATGTCCATTCCTCGCTGACAAGCCACTCATCGTACTTGACATAGTATGCATATGCAAGGACCGGATAAAGGCACAGAAAGGGTACAGTGTAGATATACGTGTACCACGGCAGACCAACGTGCAGACTGGCCCGTGCGATCTCGGGCGAGTCTACAGTAGCAGATACCCTGTAATTGAGGAGATGAGAAAGACAAGTAACAAGCGAAATTTACAAGAACTTTACATTGGTACTTGGTGAAATTAGGGAGGAAGTACTGACACGCGTGCGGCGCTTAGAGCACCAAATTTGGAGGCTCGGCAGCTTCGGCACGTGGTCAAGCTCCGCAGCCCATAAATAGAAATAATTGATATCGGCATTTACCGGATTACCAATGCCAGCTTTTGAAAATAAAGTTTCAGCCACTCAACATCAGTGTCCAAATTTTGCCCTTACACCGTCAACCTGTCCTCAAAATGGTGCGTCTCTAAACCTCTGTTCATTTTATTGTCTGAAATGTTCACGAACGATATCTGTATACTCAGCCGAAGGAAATCAGCGACATCAAACAGTTCCTCGATATTGCAAAACGCAAGGATGCCTCCCGTACGTACTTACATTCGCAAGTTAGAATCTTGAACTGATGGCTTGCAGAGGCCCGCATAAAACGAATTGCCTCCAGGACTCCAGGAGGAAAGACCCAGACCAAATTCAAGATAAGATGCTCACGATACCTCTACACCCTCGCTCTTGATGACCCCGAAAAGGCTGAGAAGCTACGACAGAGCTTGCCTCCAGGTAAGTCCCAATTTTGATCAGCCTAATGTCTTTTCATGACTGGGTCTTGCAGGTCTCAACGTTTCAGAGATTTCGGGGCCAAAGAAGTAAAATCTTCCGGTTTTACTTGTTTCTGCTCTATGTATCCGATTGGGCTGAGCTGGTGTCGCGACGATTTCCCACCGTGTTTTTGGGCAGGACATTGGACGAGGGCGCGGAGATTGTGTGAATGTGGAGCCGATTGCGAGGCATATGCAGATGTATACTATATGCTGGTTCACAAAATCATGTCTTATGCCCTAATCATGACCAGACTACCTCGCAGCGGCTCGAAACTTGAACAGCAAACTGCTTGAACTAATTGCGAACGACGAATCTCTGTGACTCTGCGCACGGGCAATGTCTAAACCTTACAAGTTCCTGGGTATGCACGTCGCGCTCCCAGTAAAGGTATGTCTGCATTGCTTAGCGTGTAATAAGTAAGAGCCAAGCTTTTTCTTCAAATTCTTGAGGATGAGCGACTGAAGTGTTTCGGGGCTGCACTTATGTAATATCCCGCCTAGTTTCTGGGTCTGCGGCGCCAAGTATGCATTAGTCAGAAATTGGTATATATATATATATTCAGATAATTATTTAGTTTTGAATTTCCAAGTCGCAACCATCATAAATGATCATATCATATCCTCAGGATTAGCTTCCACACAAGGGGCCCCTATCCCCACGTATCCGTACATAAGTACGGGCTCTGTCCGGTGATGATGGGTAGGCATCGAGGCTGCGCCCCGAAACTATCTCTTCGTGCATACCGCCTCTGGGTTCTGGGTATTTGCCCCATCCTCTTCTTTTTTTTCGTTCTTCAAGATCTTTTGGATAGACGATTCTCCGGGAGAACGTCTACTTGTATTTCGTGCTTGCGAACACCAACACCATGGGCATTCAATTCGAGAAACAGCTCCGTTCACAGTCATTGTGTTGCTGCTTGCCCATTAGGATTGGGGTCTATGTGCGTCTGCAATATCTTCTACATCTGTCTGGTTTCAACTTGACTGATTTCGCCTCTAAAAGTCGCTTTCTTTTATATTTATGATTGGGGGAGCCATCGTCACCGTTACAGCTTGGTCGCAAGTGATGCAGCTTTCGGCTCACCCTGTCCCTCTTAGCGATGAGGCTGCATTATACATTCATTCACTCATCTTTACTATACTCGCTGCACTCGGATTATACGGGTCAGTGCCCTTTTGTCACGAAATATTTATAGCCTTACAGTTGGTTCAGAGTTATCTGTGCCATGTTATCAAAGCAGTTTTTGGTGCTGTCGTATCTGCTCCTCCTCGGACTGCACCTACTTCTCAGTTTGGTAGGAGGTAGCTACACACTGTCCGTCATATTCCGCGGAAACTCCCCACGAGCGATCCAGACATGCATACATGGCGACACAGATGAACTGACAAGACAAGTATGTTCCAATGGGATAGCTATCATCAAGGGCGTCGCCGTGGCCATCTACGTAGTCAGTTGGATCTTGGAATTATGTGAGTGCTGCTTCAATGTCCTCCTAATCACGTCGTTCTGAAGATCAAACCGATCTGCAGTTGCATGCATCGTACTTTCTGCCTATTTCTTCCAGATCAAGGCTCGCAGGGGAACTGGACTTGACTCACTCGAAGCGAACGAAAAACCTGCTTCAAAGTTCAACTTGAAAGGTCCCGTTAGAACGGAGGACATTAGCTCACCAACTCCATTCACCCAGTTCAACTCTTCAGGAGGATCGGGCGAGAACAATGGTTATGCGTTCTCAACGGTCAATACGTCGTTTGGATCTCAGTCTGAAGGCCGACGTCTTAGTGGGGGAAGTATGACATATATCAGGACCGGGCCAGGAAACAACTCATAGGAAGTGTGTCGGCGGTTCAGATCATCAGTATACAGGGAAAAGGACTCCACATCTTCGACAAGTAGCGCGCTTATAATGTAGATTATTGGATACGTAAAACAGAGCTATTGGCCTTGATGGCTATTTACGAAGTATGTTGTGCGCCTTTGATACACTACACCTGGCCTGTCACTAAGTATCCAAGATGTCAGTCAAACACCTTTGTATGAAATTTGTTAATGCTCACATTTAGAGAGCCACTGCATTATATCACTGACTGCCCGATCGCGCTGCGGTCCAAACAGAGAGGAGAGCATGAAAGTGTGCATCGCATCGCGATACTCAAAAAACTGAGCATTTTCTGCACCAATGTCCGCCACCAACCGCTCATGGAGCGTATGCATAGGATCCAAGGTCTGTTCCGCATCACCAGCAATGATACATGTAGGAGGGAAACCTTTAAATAGACCTTCCGTGATAGGAAGAGAGAGCGAGGCGGGCGAAAGGTATGGATTAACAGCAATCTCGTCGGGCGGCAAAGATCCAACAAGTGCACGAACTGTGTATCTGCTCTGTAGAATAGGGCCAACTACATCAGAATTGCTGTTCCGAACCATCGAGCATGACGGATCCTTGTCGTGTGTTCCCGCCCAGTCCACGGTCGGCGAAGCCAGTAGTAAAGCGCCTGGAACCGGAAGCTCGGGCAACTCGGCTTGCACAAGATACAATGCCAGTTGCACTGCAAGATGACCGCCGGCAGAGTATCCAAAGACGATGATGTCTTTAGGTTTAAACCCTTCTTGGAGAAGGTAGCGATAACCTGCAACCACGTCTAAAAGGGCAGCTGGAAAAGGGTTAGCTGGAGTAAATGGGTGCGCGGCGGAGATGCGATATTCAATGGAGAAGACACGAGAAACAAGCCCGTTTGCCGCTTCCATAACTGGAGGGTATAGCGCGGTATCTTTACGCGGGTCTCCAGATCCAGTCTGGACGGTACAGATTACTACATAGATAAATCGCAAGGAAACAACGATAGATAACTCACAACATGTCCTCCGCCTGCGTGAAATAGGTCAGTAACAGGAAGACGCCGCGTCGAATCATGGTAGACGAACCGTGCACCCAATAAATAATTCTTTCTCCTTCTGACGCTTTGGGGGGTGAATGAGAAAGAGGCTTTCCGTCCTTACCCATCCAGTACCCACAGACAGTAACTGGACTGACTCCATTCTTCTCAGCTGCGGACGCAACATCCTTCACAATGAATTTGGCACGTAATCCATCAACAGGAACAACATGAGGCTCTGTCACTCTTTTGACTAGGTCGCTAGGCTCAGGAGGTGAGTCGGGGAAACCCACTTCATACGTGACTTTTACAAGCGTTTGTAAGACACGAATCGTCACAGAAGAAATGAGGCTCCATGAGGCTCGGGGCCTATTCGAGGCTATAGCGAAAGCTACAAGCCAGAAGGGCAACCGTATGAGTAAAATAGAAGGGATAGCGTAGAGAAGATAGAGTGTCTTCAGCGGCTGCGCTCTGAACGAGAAAACCATGGCTCAGGGCTAGGATGGGAAAATGAAATGTGAGTCTGCGACTTCCTATGATAAGTATCCAACTTTTTACCAGACATTCATATTAAGTGATATGCTTTGCAGTGTAAACTATTAACCGATAGCGCCGTAGGCTGTAACGGCCACAATACTATATGCATTTAGCACGCCAACTTGTGGCAACAAGGTGAAAATGAGCTCGAGTGTCTGGATATAGAGTCCAAATGGAGTCCGTACTGAGACCGTCCGCCGTCCGCCGTCTGCAAAACGAAATCAGGGTGGTTGGGCGCCTAAAATGAGTGCTTCAAGTTCTCTATGAAATTGAAGGAGGTAACCCGAGCTTAAAGCTTGAAGCTTTGAAGGAGCGCTCGCTGCTGGGTCGCTTTTTCGAAGACGTCGTAGACTGTTGCTGGTGGTGACAGAACTTGCCTGCTGCCTGCCTGCTTCTGTTGGGTAGGAATGACATGGTGGTAGGGGCAAACGCGCGGTAGACTGCTCCACCCAACTGGGTGCCGCGTCCTGCAAGTATGAGACATATACGTACTAAGGTAACTTACATGTACAGTACTAGAGTAACGGGGTTATATTACTTTGTACCGGCTAAATTGAGGTGTTCTTCAGGCTTTGTATTCCGCAGGATGTAGCGCTCGCTCATTCCCCTACAGAAGGACACAGACCGTGCTTTTCTTGCGTTCTCGAAAGGAAAGTAAGCACCTAGATGTGAACAGTGATTCCACGTATAATCCCTTTCCCTAATCGCTCAATCTCTCCTAATACTCCCTGCTCATTCAACGAGACCAAGTCTTTCCTTTTTTTCCCATTTGCTTTAGAGTCAGGATCCTAGGTACTAGTAAATCATCACTCAATTGGTGGACAAGAAAACCCCATACCTCTGAAGGTGTACTTGAGAACCCGCCCATTACTCTAAATGGTCTCAGATCTCTTAATGTCGGATCCCACACAACACCGTACTGGTCTCCGCCGAAGGCATCATGGAAGATACGGAACGTATCTTGATAAGCACGCTACGGGAGATAATTGATTTGACATACACTACACACGCATGGGCTCGTAACTCACCTGTAGGTCCTCAAACAATGCTTGTGCAGGGTCGAACCCGGGACGAATCAGCAATGGTGCGACATCTGAGGCTACACCTCTGGACAACTTCGAGGCATTAACGAGCACATTTTGATGATACCGAGGTAATGCTGTAGGATCTAGTTTCATCACGACGTTATAATCATCCGTAGGATGATCAAACATCGACTAAAACATCGGTTAGAAGACAGATATCATATTTGTCAAATTAAAATCACCTGGACAGTAAGCTTCCCGCTGGCTTCCATGTCTTGTAGACATTTCCATGTTGCCTGAGCTAAGGCTTGTATTCTACGAGCAACAACAACGTCAGGCCCACGTAGTGTCCAGATGAGTCCTTCTGCGTCCATTTCTGTGGAGACCTTCCAGACCCCGGTACTAGCGCTAGTGACGGCTTTTGGCTGTGTCGGAGGTGTTACTGAAGAACTGTACAGCGGCACAAACAAACCCTCTTCCCATTTCCAGTCCTTCAAGAACCGCATGGCAGATGCAAAGCCCCGCTCCTTGCTACCTGGGACATCAACGCGATCGAGGAGGTTACTGTTCTCCTTCTCAACCTCTTGATCCCATCCCTCGATAACAAAGAACTGAGCGCACAACAGTTCGACGACCTCCTCAGAAACATGACCGTGCAACAACCAGTGTGACGCGAACCATCGCTTGACTAGTCGAACGGTGCCAGCGAAAGCAGGGAAATGGTGGCAGAGCTTAGCAACGGCACGATGGTGCTGGGGTGCGTGAACAAACCGTCGAGTGTAAATCTCGCGCGCTCGTACTGCATCATGATATTCCTTGCCTTTCTTGTGATCGGAAGATTTAACCTTCACGTGAGGAAGGCCTCCAGTATCATTAATGATATTATCCAACAACGTTGCTTCCCGTTCGTGCCATATTCGCGCCGAAAATGCCCATCCGTCCGACGTGACGATTTCCAAACGTGCACTGTCCTGAATTTCAGAATCAAAAACACTATCGCCAACGACCACGGACGCCCTGAGGTTAGGAGAGGACTTCATGAGAGGACTTGCGATGCGCTCGAAGAAGGCCAATTTAACCTTTTGAATCGCTCGTAGATCATCAGGCCATCTTGATGACTTTTCAAATTCTAGCACAAGCTCGATAGGATGGAGGTACCGGGCGTTCAAAGGTAGAACCGACGCTATAGAAGAAGGGAGAGGAACAGGGCTGAACACACTGGTATACCGCAATGATTCAGAAGTTGGGCTGACATTCAGCAGAGCAAGAGGAATCTCGTCATCCAACGACTTCATGCTCTTCACAAGATTGTCAAAAGCAGTGATAGCGCCTTTAAATCCCATCGAAAGACCTGAACCGACATAAAACCTCGATACTGACTCTGGGAGTCTCAATAACGAGTCAAACGGTACCTGCCACGCATGCACAGCGTCATCCTCGAGACCAAAATGGTGCTTCAGGATTTGCCTGACTACCATTGTCGGTATGTGGGCTTTTTCATCGACGGTCTTAACGTCCCAGAC
>JH814879.1:56029-89411 GCA_000296255.1 Omphalotus olearius VT 653.13
GCCCCAAAACTCGCGGAAACGTTCAATCAGACTCGTATCGTTTTCAGTGGCAGGTGGACCACGATCCACTTGTCTGAAAGCGTTCTGGGTGTCATATATCAGCCCAATATGGATTATATGCGCACTTGACGGATGTGCTTGGGATAGCGGCCGAGAGAGAGGAGTCGGATGAAGAATGGCTACAGCTCTCACTCTGTCGCCCAGACCCTGTGAAAGTAAAGATGATATCGACGCCATCAGGGCATTAGCAGCAGAACCAGTGTCCAGTGTCTGGTGCACAGAGGTTTTCCGAGGTTTGACGGCGGAAAGATCTACACTAAAGCAATACAGTTAGCTTGACAACCGTAACTTTGAGAAACATTACAGACTGTATAACGGCGTCGAAACGGGTCTGCAAATCCCGATGATCCTTCAAAAACACCTCCGGAAAAGGGTCCGTAGATGATGTTGCATTGCTCAAGCTCTCCAACGTTTTTCGTGCATCAATGGCTAGCTATAGGAATATTAGAAAGTATCAATGTGAGAAACAAAGTCGTACCAGCTTCAAGGAACCGACAGGGACCCCTGCGAGTAAATTGACTGTTGACGATGAATCCACGAAGACAGCGTCAAAATTCGACTGATACTCATCCGGTAAGAACTAAACGAAATTGATCAGGTCAAATCAGGAAATACAAATGGTGCATTCATACTCTATGCCCAGTTCCAGTCTTGACAAACACGGGCTCGTTTTCAAAATCGTGCTTGCCTGCGTCAAACTATTCAGATCTGATGGACCTAAAACGAGCGAAACACCACTTACTGAGGAAGTCCAACGCTGCCCTAAACAACTGATAAGAACTCAAACCTCGTCCAACGGGCTTCCGTTTTATGCTCTTCCCCAGCCCAGCACTAGAGGGTTCCTCTCCTGTGATCAAAAAGCCAAGAAGAGCAGCCCACCATGACCCTTTCCCATCAAATCCTCTTACAGATGCACCAGCACCTTCGCCGTAGCCGCGCTGATTGGCCCATACTCGAAGGAGAGACACAGCATCATTGAAAGCGGGTACATTTTTTTGTAAAGCATGAGTCGAAAGTAAGTGGGTTTTGGGAGTTAGAGAGGTGAGGAGGGCTGTATTGTAGAGGGGAGTAGGAAGCTTGACAGAATCTTCGCCTGAGACATCTTCAGATGTGACACGAAGATTAGCATGGGCCGGGGAAAGTCGATGAAGGGAGATAGGAGAATCTGTGGATATCACAGGAATAATGTACACTCGAGCTTTGAGCTTGGTAAAGTCATTGTGGGTATCATCTGAAATGAGGGCATGGATACGATGTATTCAGACAGGTAATGGTAACTGACCTGCGCGGGGCTCTAGCATAAGCTTTGTCAACCGTGGATCATCCCCATTGGAGATATAAGATGCCTCTACATTCAAGCTGCTCTTGGGGCTGTTTATGGCAGCTGCGATATTGGCAAGGTAGAATGCCTTTTTGTGGAAGAATCGACCATTTAGATAATCTTTCTCTTGGAACAGACTCTGCATTGACATGTCAGTAAATGAGAATCACCGAAACAAATTACACCCACCGAGGGCATTTCAACTGCTAGATCCACCCCGTATTTAACTCCATCTCGACCTTTCACCGAAGTTTTATTTGCCCAGCTCCCAACTAATGTTATTTCGCTTGGTTTTGCAAATGCAACTTTCCAGTTCGTGTCCTCTGTAGGTAGCGGTGCTGAGTATGGCACCGATACACCTTTCTTGAGTAAACTTCGGGCAGCTTCAAGCGGGTGTTTAGGCGAAACATCAGGAAGATTGGACAGGAAGGTATGCAGAGAGAGAAGGAATCGTTCCAGAGGAGATGTCTTTTTAGAACTAGGACGAACATTCGGTAGTAATGCATCAATCTGGATAATCGATTCATTAGAAAGTCGATGTATATGCGAAGAGTATACACACCTGAAGCTTGAAGGTGTTTGAGCGAAAAAGGTCGCTTGCATCTCTAATATTTCGAAGTTCTTCTCGGTTAGGTTTCTGGTGCTTGCCATCGGCTGTATGATTATCAGACGTTTCTTCACTTTGCTGAGGGCCCGATACACCCTGCCATTCTTCGCCCTCTTCTTCATTCGCGTCAGATAAGTTTTCATCGACCTCACTCCCAGAGTCACCGCCATCAGTAGAGTTGCGCGCAGCATTATCATCGAGCAGATCCTCTTCCGGCGACAACTTCCTAGCCTGAGGTATCCAGTGTAAGTTTTAGCAACGAAAATTTCTGTTTGTACATACCTTGCGAGAACTGGAGTCTTTTCCTCGTTTGCGCTTCAGGTTCAATGCCATGTTTAAGATTGTCTGGAAGATCTTAGCATAAGATATTGAGCAGACAGGGCTGAGGAACCAGTTTGAACTTTGAAGCTCCAAGGAGTGAAGCAAAAATAACACAGCCACTGCTAAATACAAGTTACTCAGACTCTCATGCGCAGGACCGCTTGGACGAAAAATCACGGTTCCTCTGTGCCCTCAGACAGAATTAGTCCCTCATATTCCTCTTCTAATCGCAGGCCTGAAAACTCTAAATCCAAGCATGCCACCGAACATGAGCCTCCAAAGAGTGCAGAGGTCCGAAGGCTAGAGTCTCTAATATCTGATCTACGGTCGTCGTCAATATCTAAGAAAGATCCAAAGGGTGGCTGTTATTGTCAAGGTTGGATATCTCTCATTGTCGTACTTTATGTTGCTGATTACAATTGTCTCATTCTTGGGCACAGCTCGAGAGCATTCGTTATCGACTGATGTGCCTATATGTCGATCGTGTGGCCTGGTTCTGTGCTATTTGAACCAACCAAACTATGCCTGTCCGCACTGTGCTACTCCCTTAATCACTGGAAATCATCTCGACACTCTCATTCAACGTATCGAGACGCAACTGTCGGACACTATAGCGAAAGAAATTGCAGACAGGGAACGAGCGTTTGAGGCAGCTAGGAAAGAAGCCGGTGCTTTCCCTAGCCTTTCTGCGACTTTCGCCCCGGGAAGCGAAAAAGTTCTGCAGTCATCTTCGACTATCCAAAATGCTCGCTCTGCCGCTCCTCAGCCACAAGCCCATAAAGTCATATCCTTGAACTCCAAGACCAAAAAGCTCACAGTCGCATCATATACCAACTCTCCCGCTCCATCCCAACCAGCATCTCGAGGTGAATCTGAGATTGAAGCGGAAGAACCTTTCAGGGTTCCGCCACCTCCTGCTGAAGTCCTTTTCGTGAGGAAGCAGGTTGATCCCGCACGTCCGTGGAGGAACTACAGAATAGATGACGTGAAATATGTGTCGACAGAGATTCCGAGCAGCAGAGATAAGGAGCACAAGAGACGCAAGAAAGGAAAGAAGAAGGAGAATGAATCGTTAGAGACTGGAACCGCGAACGCGAACGCCTCTGGATCATGACCTTTCCCTACTTTCTCGCCATGCTACTAGATATCGCTGGTTTGATCTTCTTCAGTCTGGTTTCGCAGCGGCTACGTAATTGACGTCGCAGCACAAGGGTTCGTTTATGAGTGTTCTGAACTCTGGGAGGTGCTCTAGTTCAGCGCCGCAAGGTTATTGAACTTGTCGTGATATGGGTAGATGCTAGCTGTGTCAGGAAATCGAGCATTTGCTGCCCTGTAATCGCTGAATCAGGGTGTCCTGGAATTATCCATATCTTGGGACGCGGAAAGGGAACAATGGAATACAAATAGTTTCTGTATAATAATAACCGCGAGTGAAGTACCAATGAAGTGTGGCGGCGTACTATGACAAGCCAGATCCGTCTGTCCTCGGCTTTTGGGATGAAAAATCTCAAAAGGCTGTTCCGCCCTAGTCTTCACTGGATAGCATTGGGGTTCTGCAAATAGGACCTACCAATCAACCGGGGGGCCCGTCCAGACTCAAAGGAGCATCTGGTCAAAGAAGCCAAACTAGACATGAGCTCAAGGCTATTATAACTTGATACGACACAAATGTCTAGTATAAACCGTATGTGTATACAATTGTAAGTTAATTATGAGCTACATATTCTAACATGGAAAAGCAACAAGTAATCAATATCAACTACAAGACATCTGACATCACGTTGTAACTCAAAGGTCGGCCGTCTGTTCAATGAGAGTTCTAACTTTCTCGTCCCTTGCTTTCAAAGTGGATTTAAAAGGCAACGGATGGCTAAAAAGGAACAATATGAGACCCACCGTAACTCACCGTAACTCTACATCATCATGATGTGTTAAAAGTATACTCACCATATCATACCCGAAGCAAAAGCAGGCTCGACCTTAACAGGACGCCCCTCCTCGTCAACTCCAGGTCCAATCTCGAACGCACTCAAGATACACGCGATTGAAATCCACAACTGTGCCTCAGCCATAAATCGTCCAGGGCAAATTCGTCTGCCGTACCCGAACGCCACGGAGACGGGGTCCATCACTGCGGGATCTTTCGTGAGGAAACGGTCGGGGTTGAATTTCATTGGTTCTGGGAAGACCTCTGCATTGTGAAGGATAGTCCTGTATGTTACAGAACAATGCGCATGAGAGAGTGAGTAGCGAACAAACCAATGCACAGTGCACACCAGCTATTTCCCAAAACGAGTGTTCCTGCTGGGATATAATATCCTCGATATTCATCGTCACGGGTAGCCATATGTGGCAGACCTAGGGGCAACTCGTCGCATTAGCAAAGTACGCTAGATCAAGATGGGATATCCCATACGCACCGAGAGGTGCCACAGGATTCCACCTGGCGGCATAGCAAATTAGCATGGTTCCACGCCAAAGACCAAGCTAAACGAGAAATTTATACCGTAAAACTTCTTTCACGACTGCGTCGATGTACGGCAGAGAGCCTCGGTCGTTGAAATCCGGGAGCCTTCCAGTACCAACCACGGCATCCAGCTCGCATCGTGCCTTTTCCTGAACCTCTGGGTACAGAATCATGGCCAGCATGAACGAAGATAAAGAGGATACGGTCTACTTTGCATGAGTCCATCTAAATACTGTGATTCAGCAAGACCACTTACACTTTCGGTGCCAGCTGCGAGAATGTGATACGTGATTACAGATTTACCATTCCTGATACGAACAAAGACGCTTACCAGCATACGCAAGACCTGCGCAGGCTCTGATAGTTTGAGTCTGGTCACCTTTGTCGTCGTTCTTCAATTCTAGATTGTTCAGCAGGTTGGAGACGAAACTTGGGGAGGCACGGCCTTGTTTCTGCGTATCAACTCGATGAGAAGAGAGTGGGTAAAAGCATCAACGTCAAGGAACTGACCAGAGCTTTCTGAACCGCTTCAAAAGGTGCGTCTCGCATCTCCATGACAGACTTGCGCCAGTACGCCGCCTTCTTCTGGAATCCAGCACCTGGCATCCAGGCTGGAACATATTTCACTAAACGAAGATATCGTTAAAGCAGCTAGCGTAGTGAACATAAGTCGACGAACAGATCGGAAAGATATCAACAAAGAAAGCGCCGGGGTGCGCAGCTTTCGCCATGCCTTCAAGCGCCGTCTCGGCTACAGTGATATAGTGGTCGTCTTCATCTTCTATCTCGATCCCGTAAGTGACATTCATGATAGTACTGCCAGAGTTACTGTAAATGACTTGTGAGAACGTCCGATTTTGTCGAGACGCTAGAAGAGAAGACCTACAACCGGAGGTGGTTGATCAAGTCATCCGGTTTATGCAGCATTCTTCGTAAAAGCTTGTGCGCCTCTTTCAATTGCACTGGCCAGAATGAGGAGACCGCTGATGCCTGAAATTGTCTATGGAACATGGTACGGTGAGCCTTCCATCGGGGACCTGTATTACTCAAAATGGATGAGCGAGGCGATCAGGAGTTTGGCGCAGAACACTGACCATATGGCATATGTCCAAAGCTCCAATCCCAACCCATACTAGACATGTTTGTTTAATCAGTGGAAATCCACAGAACAATGCCACAACTCACAGGTCATTTATCATCGGCAGTTCATTACGATCCGAGTAGTTTGAAGATCGCTTTTCGAAAAGCTCATACGCCGTTTGGAACGAGTTCACGACTAAAATAGATTTTCCGAGAACGTTCATGTACACAAGGTTCCCTGCGCAACAGAGCTAAAAGAGCAGCGACTCGACAGGACAGCTAAGATCAAACATACCGTACTCGTGTGCCATCTTAAAGTATGCAGCGGATTCTTTTTCACGGGGAATATCCTGAAAGGCAGTTGTGTGTCAACCCCAGCTTCAGAAGTCCAACGAATGAAATCCAACCAGTAGATTGCCAATGATTGGGAGAGGTTTAGGACCAGGCGGAGTAGGCAAGTTGTGCGATAGGAGACGTGAGCGCCTGCGCTTCACAATAGCATAGGACACCAGAACGCCGAGCAGGACAAGGAGAAGCTCGGTGATATTGCCGCTAGCGTGCGGGCAAGCTGGAAATTTGAACATATACAGAGACATAATCTGTGTCGACGGACGCTAAGTAGCGAATGAATGACGAGAAATTTGGCGTTATATATACGTGAACCTACCGTACCTATCTCGTGGCAAACTCCCGCACTACCCAACACCTCCCGCCGGGCAACTTCCGACGCATGAAAGCAAGCAGAGAAAAGCGTAAGTGCCTGGTTTTAATGAGTATGCCGTCTCGGTCACTCCAATATTCATATTGTTGTCAAGGAGCTGCAAGACCTAATTCGGTTCGGAAGTAGGAAAAAATGAGATCTAACCCGCGATTTTTAAATTTCCACTGGATTTGAGCGTGTCGCCTCGCATGTACATAGACAAGATCGGGAAGTGATTGGAGTCATCTACTTGAAATGGGAGAGAACATTCAGGGTGATGGCCTATGAAGTTAGAAAGATTCAGTCAGGATCAAGGGATATACCTCTGACAGATACAGCATACCGACAATTCGCCTCAGACTCCGTCGATAAGAAGTATACGTGCTGCCCGCACCTGCAAACGTCAGCGAAAAAGAAACTGGGAAGCCGCAGAGTCTCAAATATGCAGTCGCTTTGCATCCAGTTTCTCGAAAGGAGACACAGGTATGCGAGATGCTTGAGCAGAAACAATCAACTCGCCGCCGTGACCAATCGCCATCGAGCTGTAGCCTGTCGTGTCGAAAAGGACGAGGAAACAAACATTTCATTTTCATTCCTGATAATGACAGCCAGAGCGTTAGAGGCATACAATAGTTTTGGTGGACAAGCAGGATGCGTGAGAACAAGTAGAGACCTGGGCCCCTTCATGAGCGGCTTGAGCCTGCTGCCAAACGACCATGACATTCCTTGCTCTACTTTTTGCTAGTTTCGCTGTACTAGTACTAGTCCGACAGCTCGAATCACGACAAACTCATCCACCGTACGGTTAATGTTGAATCCGGGATGTTGGCTGTTTTTGTGAGACTGTGTGGCTGTGCCTTTGTACTCCTACACCATCTGGACCAAACAAAACATTGACTCGTGGTGACACTCTGTGACATATCTCCTTTCAAGGATTCAAAGGATTCATACTGTACAATCAGGAGTCAACTTTCTTTCTATTCAAAGTCGTCGGCGTCCCAGAAATACAACAATGATCACTCGAATATCTTGCTGAAAACTATCACTACACAATCAATACTCACCTACGTATCATGTTCGGTGAAGACGAATCCGAAAGCCCAAGAGTACCCAGTCCATGGGACTCTCTCATGTCGTCTCCGGCGTCTTCTTCGCCATATTCTCGGCCTGTTCTCAGCTCTTCCCCTCTGGCTGCCACGAACATTCCACGACTCGTACCAGAGAACGACGATGGCAACGTGGAATACAAACTCCAGCTCTTGAACCCGTCTTCATCCCGTTTCGCTCGCCTTGTAACTCAGATGAAGTGGCGTCTCCTGGAAGGCGGCGGTCAGGCGTACTATGAGCTTGGAGTGGCGGACTCGGGTGCACTCGTTGGCCTGACCAGGAACGATTTGGAGCGTAGCTTGGAAACACTAGAGATGATGGCAGGCGAAATTGGCGCAAGTATCATTGTGGTAAAGGAAATTGAAGTTCCAGCTGCTATGGCAGAACTCGTTGCTGCGCAGGAAGATCATAGGAACAGGAGGGTGAGAAGGGGCCGAGAATCAGACGATGGAACTACCACTACAGCGTTCGAAACCGAGACTGAAGTGTCCACGACAGACATAGACAAGAGTGGTGATGAAGATGCCTTGACCTATGACGGGCCTAAATCTCTCACCACCTTTCAAGATTCCTCTGTCTCCTCCGTAGCCATTTTCACTATGGACCCCGAGCCAGATTCAGGAGACAGTGCAGATATAGAGACTGATGGACCTCAGTTCTCCATCGACCTCGAAATTTCCTCGGTTTTTAAACCACGTCCAATGCGAACGCGCATGCAGTCACATAATCTTTCGACTGACTCGAAACGTAATCACAAAGGTGCTAAACCCAAGAAGTTGAAGCACGCTGCTTCGTCCAGTGCGAGCGAAGAGCAGACGCCGCCGCAGTTTGGGAAGGCATACAGCCGAAGACAGGCTAGAGATAGAAGGAGGGAAGAGAAGCAAAAAGCTCTGCTGGCAGTCGCTAGTAATTCACTGACGATGACCAAACCAGATACCTCTGCTAAGCCGGCTGGCTTGATAGAAGAAACGGAGAGTCTTGTATCTGGATTAGGGAGTCTTCATGTTACCCTGGACGAGCCAAAGCCTGTCGCTCTCGCTACTACCAATCATCTAACATCCGAAGATGCCATTCCTGCTATAAGTCTCACTACTGAATCTGCGGACGATGCACAGCTCATCACTGACATCGACGAAGTGGACGACGTCTTTGCATCCCCCAAGCCTTCGACGCCGTACATCACTTTCCAGTCATCTTTAAACGATCCTGTCACTCCGCTTAGTGAAGGAACAGACGGGATGCTTACGGCCTCGATAGCCAGCTGTGGGAAAGGGAAGGATGCTCGTCTTATTGTCGAGGCTTTAGTAGTAAGAAAGATGTCTCTTGAGGAGGCTTTTTTGGACTTTAGCGGTTTCGCAACATGAAAGTTTTCTTTTTTTTTTGACTTGGATCTTCATTACTTTCCGTACTTTCTGTATCATCCCATGTAAACATTTTGTACTTTATAGAGTTCATAATAACAAACTAAGGAGTTCGTTTACCTGTTCAGGCATGCCATGTTTGTCCGACAAACAAAATTCTCGGTCCCCACTGCCAGCTTTGGCTTGCTCCTTTCATACACTCACTGATACGAGTGTTCAATCTATCATGGCCTAGCTCAACTCTACTAGCACTTGCATACTCGTCCTCGATTTCTTTTAGCATTGTCTTTGCTATGGCTTCTCACTACTCACCTCATACTCCTCAAGCGAACTTGACAATCGGGCATGCACCTCAGTCGCGTATCCCATCCAGTTCGTCTCGCAAATTTTCTGTAATGATGAGCTCAGCAAGTCCTGGCTCAACATCTGTATCTTCGAACGGTAGCACAAACACCCCCGGAAACGGAACTGGAATTCCAACATTTCGTTCTCTACGCTCTCTTCTGCCATTCGGGCCTAATAAACAACCAACACCTATCTCTGCATCTGTCTCTCCTAGTGGCCCTTCACCACACAATGCGTCTCATGGATCGGGGATAAAGAGTTCCTTTGCCACTTTCGGGGTGAGGAGGTCGATAAATATACAGCGGGAAAGAAATTCAAGTCTATCTACTCCGTCTAACAAACAAATGGCTAGAGACTCGGATGAACTGCCTGTTATTTCAATAGGACATGCAGGCGAGGAGCAGCACACGGGGACCCCAATCAGGAAGTCTATGTCTTTGACAACATTCGAAAAGCCACTACCTGCTGATACAGGGGGCAGGGTATCGAATGACACGATTGGACGTACGTTGGTCTCTTCTTGCATTTGGACTAGGTCTCATCTTTTCATGACAGTACCTTCTACCGAGTCGCGAGCGCGTAGCATAGAGTCGCGTCGAGAAGTCATACCAAACTCAGAGGATTACTTTGGATCACGTATGTTCCTGCGTATAGAAGAGTGTCGAGTCGTACTGATGCTATGAGTCTTCAGAACCTCCGACACTTCCCGTACCCCCTTCAACTTCTCCGCTTACCCTCCCGATCGATTTATCGACCATAATTGAAGCCGACTCGTCTGGTATATCAAAGCATCTACCATCTGCATCCACATCTGCAACAGAATCACCCCTTCCCTCACTACCAGCCTCGCGTTATCCTTCTACCTCACCATCCGCCTCTCCTACCACAGAGTTCCTCCAGCCTCCACTTTCCATCCCTTCCACCCCTCTGTCACCCTCCTCACCTCACTCACCTGTTCTGTCTGATGGAACAGAGAACGATAACTCTCAACTCGACCTTTCCACTACTCACATAAAAGTGCAAGTGCTGGATGCTATCGAACGCGCAGGTAGACGTGCTAGTGGCGGAATAGCCGGAACTACCGCCGGCGATTGGTTGAAAGATGCCAATGCGCGTATCGTGGACGCCGATGTGGACCCGGATGCAAGCTTTGTCATCGATGAGGATAGTGTAGCCATGCACACGCACCCGATATTGGATGAGAGCAAAGTTGAGGATCAAGGCATTAGCTTTGATCTTGACGCTGATGCTATTGACCCTGCACTGGCGGCTCTGCTCAGTCCAAATAGATTCCCTTCTTCGTCGACAAGTGTAACAATTATCGCCCCTACTCCCACTGTTGCACGCACGACAACCATTGGTGCGGTTTCTGAGACTGAACCCTCGAAACCACCCACTGCTCAATCGCAGTTATCGACCCTGGGTGACATCGCCATTCCGACTTTGCTCAATAAGCGACCATATCAGTCTTCGTTACCTCGTCTCAGACCTGTCGGACGACCCGCTGCAATTTGCTCTTCGAGCCCGCCAATTCCCGACCCTTCCATATCTAACACTGCACTATCTGTTACAGTGTCTTCAAGCCCAGCTACTGGAACAAGCCCGACCGCTAATATGCTAGAATCACCGGCAAAGTCAAACAGTACTCACCCCTCTCCCACTCTCAGTAACACCTCCAGCGCATACCTAGCCAATGTACGACGTTCAACACCAGGAACCGCCCCACCCTCCCCTCTATCCTCCGTATTCCTCCCTCCCTCCTCTGCATCCTCTTCCGAAGCTGGATCTAGCAAAAGAAGCCTTAGCATATCTCTTGGGCGCCGGAATGGTCAGGGCCTTGGCACGGGCATGACCCCAGGTGCGAGCACTGCAACAGGATTGTCGGTACGACAACCGAGGCCTGAGATTACGCGAACCTTAACCTCCCCTGGCACATCGCCATCGGGCGTATCAAATGCAGCGGGGTCGCCGTCTAGACTAGATCCTGCATTTGTATTGCAAGGTCATAGAGCGAAGACTTCCTCTCGAGTGGGACATGGACTGGGTGAAGGGTTAGGTTTAGGAAGACCATCGAGTGCTGGTTCGGGGTTGAATGCGGCGGCGGCCTCGACGGAAAGAAGGCCGAGCGGTGAGTATGAGCGTTCGTCTTCTGGGCTTGGAGGAACCCGTAATACGTTCGTACTCGCAAGGCAGCGTAAGCGGAGCATGAGTATGGAGGAACGTGGATTGGTGAGCTCGACGACGGGGCGGTCCACCTACACTCGCCGGTTGGGAGCGAGTTCGCGGATACGAGAACGAGAGGGTGTATCCGGAAGTGGAGATTTCAATAGTCGTGAACGGGATGTAGGTGACGGAACTCGTCCGGAAAGCAGTTTAAGTGGTCGACCACCTGTGGCGGAATGGATAGGACCGCGAACGGCCAAGGCATTCAGGGCAGCGGGTCTGTTGGATTTCGACAATACTCCCTCAGTCTCGCCCTTCTCTGGAGTAGACATAGGCAGTATTTCAGGACACTTGGGGAGGTTTGGGTCTCTGCGCAGTACAGCTACAGGGAGCGGGAGCGGAGCTGCAAGTGAATATGGCGGGAGTAGCGTCAGTGCTGGCAGAGGGTACAGTAGGGCCGGATCTAGGTTGGCGTTTTCAGAAGCTGGTGGTTCAGTTTCAGCTCCCCTTGCTGGAGGGCTGGGTCAGAGTACCAGTCAGAGAGGGGGCACGAGTTTTGTATACCCACAGCAGCAGAGTCCTACATCCGCGATAGAGAGTCCTACTTTTACACTGTCCAGTCGGGACCGAGAGACGCCTACTCGTTCCGCTTCTACAGCACCTACATCTGTGTCAGGGTATTCCATGGCCCGGGATCGGGATCGAGATTGGGACGGGGAGGCACATTGCAATTTGGCGAGAGACAGAGAGAGGGACCGAGATAGGGAGGAGCTTAGCAATATGAAAGAAAAGCATCTCACTGAGACTGCTGCTCTTCTTTCTGCGTTATCTGATTCTCAGCGAACGAGCCGTGTTCTAAGGGAGGAGAACACAGAGTTGCGGGAACGGTTACTGGAGGCGGATGGTGAACTAAACAGGTTGGGGATTGAGGTGGAGAA
Source organism: Omphalotus olearius VT 653.13 (assembly GCA_000296255.1). Taxonomy (NCBI): domain Eukaryota; kingdom Fungi; phylum Basidiomycota; class Agaricomycetes; order Agaricales; family Omphalotaceae; genus Omphalotus; species Omphalotus olearius. The sequence goes on from JH814879.1 coordinate 68,500, forward strand.
TTTGAAAGAAGCACTTGAGGGGGAGATTGAGAAAGCTGTCAGGCTTGAGGAGCAGCTTGCAGACTCAAAAGGACTGTTGGGTGAGAATGACAGACTGAAGAGGCTTGTCGGGGACCTGAGGGTGCAAGTTAGAATGAAGGCTTTGGGTTTGGGAGAGAGGAATTCAGGGAGGAGTGGTGCGGACACGATGCCGGCACCTCTGGGACGATACGCAGGACATCAGAAGATGGTTCCGTCATCTCTTTCACGCTCAGCCTCCGCTTCGCCTTCTTTCGATGTCGACAATGATAGCGATGGTGGAGTGTTCCTTGGGAACGGTCCTATGGATCAGAACGTAGCAATGGGAGCAGGCAAGAACTCCCGTGTCTTTGCGGCAACTTCTACGCCTGCTGCCTTGCGTACACTTGCTCAATCACAAGGAAGACTCTTTCCAAATGAACAGAGAATGCCTACCAGCCACAGCCGCCGTCCCAGCGCCTCTTCATCCAGTTCGGTCTTCCCAGTCCTTCCTCCTAACATGACGATGCTCATGCACGAGGATAGCGTGGGTTTTGGGAGTGGTGCCAGTGGTAGTGGCTCTCCTCGTCAGATTCGATCTCATTCTGCATCTCCCTCTCACTCACATCGCAACTTGTATTCATCGACACACGATGACGATTCTGGAGACATGTCAGGCTCACCAACGTCTCCCACCGTTGCTATACCTCTTGGCAATACCGGTTCTGGCAGGCATAGACTGAACAAGTCCATATCTTCCTCTCATCATTCACTTTCGCCCACCACGCCGAGTTTTTCGATGATGACCGGCAGTCCTGAAAGTCTTCTGTTCATGAAGCCTGAGCATGAGCGCCATTTGGGTGACTTGGAAAGCTTAGATTTGGAAGTTGAAAGGGACGAGGAAGCAGAATCAGAGAACTTTTTGGACAGTTAGACAGTGTCTTTTTTCTCTTCGACCTTTCTTTTTTGATTCTCGTATTTTTGCTATCATGTTTGTAGTATATCCTTTCGTATCTCACTGGTCACATTAGCTGGAATTCCTTTCGTTTGCTTTGCATTTTGCGATTCTTCGTACTTTTTTCTTCTAGCATTTGTCTCTTGCATCACTGGATGGATTTTCGTGCTTTCTACCCTTCAAACTTTTTTCTCCTTTTATGCTAGACACATCCCATGCACTCATTTCGCATTTCACGTCAAGCTTGCACTTACACTGGCATAACTTATACACCGTTCACATAGGTACTGTAAATTGTTTTTATATATACATTAGCTAGTATTCTTCTCTTACTCCGTGAAGAAACTGAGAGAGCATTTAAGCGCAATTATTCGAGTAGGGTAACAGTACGCGGAAGCGCACGAAATACTAGTCTACGAAATCTAGTGTGAAGGATCTAAACAAGCTCATTCCAATTCTGTTCTACTCTTCTGCTTCCTTTGCATCGCCTCCGCACGCGGTTGGATGTTCAGCCCCTTCACGCCTTTCAATCTCATTTTGCCAATCGTCTTCGCCTCTATATTCGGCGGAAGCTCCCTCTTCCACCCCATCGCCTCCTTCGCATAATTGAACGCTCGTTCAACCAATTCGTCCGTACTCCATTTTGTCATTTTTGCAGCATTGCTTGAATAATACCCTAACCACGCCCTGTACGCGCTCTCAATCGTCTCCGGGTCCGTTTCCATGATGCTGTCCAAAGCCCCGGCGACATGCGCGGCGTGCGTTTCAATGTGCGTGGAGAGTTTTGCGTCGTGAGAGGAGGGTGTGTCGATATATGGAACTATATTGAGTTCCCGCATTTCTTTAATTGTCAGGAAACGTTCTTCGGAAGGATCGAGGATGATGATGCCTTGGCCATCCGCACCTGCGCGCGCGGTACGACCTAGACGGTGGATGTATTGATCGGAAGAAGATGGGAGTGCTACTTGAATGACTAGTGTCACGCTGAATGTAACTTTTGTTAGAGCTTTGCTTCAGAGGATAAATCAATGGTGAACATACCCAGGAAAGTCGACACCACGAGCTGCCACATCGCTACTCAGGAGAATCCCATTCCGGGACTTTCTGAATGCTTCGGTCGCCTTTGTACGTGCCGCTTGTGATTTTCTCGAGTGCAATTCGTATACAGGAGGAAGAGACTGCTTGAGTGTGTCTGAGGAGAACAGCGCAGAGGCGAAGGAGACGTGCCGTGCTGTAGGGAAGAACACGACTACTTTGGAAGATGACTTGGGAGCAGGTGATACAGAGCCTGGGGAGAGACTAGGTGTGGAAGTCGTTGCACCTGGCAAAGCATGTTTTATGCTATCAAGGTGCATAAGAGCCAATAATGTTGGCAGGTGTTGGTTGAACGGAGCAATTATGTGTGATTGGTGTACTGCTCACAGCAAAATGAGCACAATTGTCTCAAGGCTGTTTGGCAGACTCACCATGCTGATGTGCATTCACCTCATCTTCTCGAAGTGTGGAGAGGAAGTCATAATTACCCGGGGCAATATAGTTCTTGGCCGCTCTCTTGACCTTGTCGGATATCGTAGCGCTAAAGAACAAGTTCTGCCTATTCGTTGCGGGTAAGTGATTGATTATCGCATTGACTTCCCTCGCAAAACCTTCGTCCAGCAGCCGGTCGACTTCGTCCAAGACTAATGTTCGGAGTCCACGAAACTTGGCTTGGACCTGTTCGCCTTTTTCACCGGTAAAATAATCATGCAATCGTCCAGGAGTTGCGATGACAATATCAAAGGGGCTCTTGACGAAGCGGCCAAGTGCGTCTGGTCCTTTACTCGTGCCTCCCATAGCAATGCCAATGCGCAATTCAGGATGTAAAGCTCTAGCTTCTTCGGCGATTTGTAAAGCTAGCTCGCGCGTTGGTGAGATGACGAGAATAGGTACACAGTCCTTCCGTTCAGTAAGGGGATTTTTGAGCAAGTTCTCCACAGGCGGTAGAAGGAAGCCAAGGGTTTTCCCTGATGATCAAGAAGTCAGTAGGGATTATGGAATGCCGGCGGTATCACGAGTCAAGTGGGGCACACCTGTTCCTGTTTTTGCTTGCACGAGAAGATTTTTACCGCTGAGAGCGGGCTATTGAATGGTTCAGCATTTGATGGACAGATGAGAACTATACACACTTCAATTGTCACAGCTGAGGAACATTACATCTACAATATCAGAACCTTGAGGTTGAAAGCGACAATACGTCTTCTTACCTTGAACTTCAGTCATGTACCTAGGTGAATTCAGTGATAGATCCAATCCAAAACCATGACTGTCGCAACTTACTCATGCTTTATTCTGGCCTTCAACTGCGGAGAGATAGATAAATCTTGAAACTTCTTGTCGCTAAAATGCGCGTGAGCTCTGGTCTGAGCATGAACAATGTCGTTTGGCTTCAATGCAGCTGCACTTGACGCATCTCGACGATTGATAGTCCTGGATTTGTGGGAGAGAGAGACGCGAGGCATGGCAGAAATAGGTGAACGTATGAATCTGGAAGACAGCCTGTGCATGATTCCACGAGAGCTGTTGGAGAGTTGTGGAGATTTTTTTTTTTTGGCAATTTAGTCATGGAGGCACCGGCCGGAATGTCTATAAGTAGTATGCTCTCCGGCACAGCCTACCGTTGGTGGGTCCACGGGCGCTTGTTTTCTTTTTCATGCTCACCCAGTCTCACCCTTCCAACCACCCAACAGTCTTTCAGTGAACCTGAATCTACGACAAACGAAACTGGCAGTGACGGTACCGGTGAGCTTCTTGGGCTGTACAACTAGTGCTTCATGGTTCAGTAGGGCCAAACGGGCATTCAAACCCAGCGAAGTTCGTTGATATGATCATTTCATTTTCAGGGCTTCTCTTTACTTATGTTACTTCGTATGTATGGCCTGCTTGAAGTTGCAATTCAGGCCGATGTTCTAGGCTCCTTCCTTGATCCTCTGAGTGTCGTTTGAATTCGATTTGAAGAAGACAAACAAAAACCAACCATCCTTCAAATCTATCAATCCGCGTTCATCTGATCCTGCGCATAGAGCTGCTGCCAAACTCCTTTCATTAGGTGTTCTTTCTTATCATTGCATCTCCAATTTTTCGTAATAGCATCGCTACTCCCAGTCGATCAATTTATCTGCTCCCGCCCAACTGATGGAACCAGAGGAAGCCTGCATAGTCAGGACGCAACCATCAGATGTTGCCTTATTTCTCTCCACCGCCGGCAGGTCACCTGAAGCATTTCACTTCATACACCTGGAACCGGTCACTCAAGCTGACTGGCATTGAATATCTCTCTGCGGATATGACTAGATGGGACTGGGTCTCCAGCCATAACAATGTACGGGACATACAATCCAGCCTTTTTGGGTCAAATCTTCAGGATCTCGGTATCCCTGCATTTTGCTTCTCCGAGTCGTGATATCTCCGACACGTTTAACCTCACTTTCGATCAAAGAATTCCACTCCAAGAAGCACACTTGTTCTTGATAAAGCATACACAGCAAGATATAAAACTGCGAGGGGCCAAAACCCATCCTTCAATCTAACCCCCATTCTTCATAGGATGTCTGGACCAGTGCTGACTGCTCAACCTAAGATCGATGACGAGTACGACATCATCGTTGCCGGAGGTCAGATGTCTAGCTCTCAACTATCCGTTCTGATTGTTGAGCGCCGATTTTCCTCATAGGTGGCAGCGCGGGAGGTGTTATCGCTGGTCGTCTGGCGAAAGCAGATCCAAGCTTGAAGATTCTCGTTCTGGAGTGCGGACCTCATTCGTACGACGTGTAAGGCGTATATCCGCTGTGTTGAACCCCCCAGGAAGCTCATGATTCTGTTGACAGTCCAGACCATATCCAGCCCGGACGCAACGCGCAAAATCTTCTTCCGGACTCAACGACGATGCGTTATCATATTGAGAACGGTGGCGAGGCACTAGGCAACCGAATGCTTGTAGTACCTACGGGACAATGCATGGGAGGAGGCTCGGCTACCAACTGTAAGGATGATTCGACGTCTTCTGAAGATCTGATTAACGCTTTACGTGAATAGTCACGATGTATAATCGGTCATATCCGTCTGAATACGATGATTGGGCAAATCTCTTCAAGGTGGGTCCAAAATCCCTTCTGATCGATTGTGTGCAACTCATGTTGTGTACGATCAAAGAACCCGGGATGGTCGTTCAACGACCTTCTCCCGTTGATGAAGAAGGTATGTTCGGGCTATGTACAAGTTCAGTTCATATTTCACCAGCTAATTCGTATCCTTAGACCGAAAGCTACGAAGTCAAACCGAATCAACCTACACACGGCTATGACGGACCGCTCAAAGTTGGCTATGGTGGTTGGGTACAACCTTTGGGACTGGAGTTCTTGGACACTGCTCGTCAAGTTGACAAAGTACGAGGAGGGACCGACGAAGATGACACCAATGATTTCAAGACACTTAATAAATACGTCGTAAGTACACGTTCTTGCCATTTTGCCTTGTTTCCTGAATTTCCTCTCCACAGAGACTACAAAAGTGGATTGGTGATGGAAAGTGAGTTTTCGTCAAGAATCGCTAGCTTTGGTAATGTTCTAAACCATTCGCAGACGGTCCGATGTTGCTCACAACTTCCTCTACAACCAACACGAGAACAAGAATCTTCATCTCGTCGCGAATGCATACGTGAAGAAAGTCATCTTTGAGTGAGCTATTAGCTATTCTTTCTTCTCCCTCAACGAGGCCTATGGAATCTTACACATCCACTAGGGGAAAACGTGCAGTAGGGGTAGAGTATGTATGGAACTCGCGCTTCTTGCCAGAAGCTGATAAGGTCGCGCATCCCGTCCGCGCCAAAAAGATGGTTGTAGTCACCTCGGGCACCTTCGGATCTCCCGGTGTCTTAGAGCGATCCGGGATTGGTGCTCCAGAAGTCTTGAAGAAAGCTGGCGTCGAGACCTTCGTAGACTTGCCTGGCGTTGGCACGAACTACATGGGTAAGAGCAGCAACTGATTCCAATGTCAGGCAAATTCATGCTAATTTTCTGAATTTCTTAGATCACACGTCGCTGTTTATCATGTACGTAGCTGATCCTAACGTGCAGACGTTGGATCCGATCAACCGTAATGAACCTGAGGCTATCGCCGGTATGTATTATCTGTTTTTGAAACCGCAGTGTTTTCTCTCATATTTGTGTAACACAGAGGCTTTGAAACAGTGGTCCGAGGAAGCCAAAGGTCCTCTGTCAACAAAGTAACATCGCGCTCTAGATCAGGTGTTTTCGTTTGCTCATGCTTCGTTGATGCAACAGTGCCGTCGACGCAGGGATCTGTTTTAGACCGACACCAGAGGAAGCCGCATCGGCAGGACCAGAGTACCTCAAAGCCTACAACGATTGGGTAGCTAAATCTCCAGAAAGGGTTTCGTTCCTGATGATTCTTATGGGATGGTAAGTTCATCATCTTTTAATTGAATGAATTAGCGCCTAAGTCTTCTGCAAGTTTCTTGGGTAATGCCGCTTTGGTAGACCCCCAGAATTATTTCGCTCTTGCTGGCTATCATGTAAGCCTTTGATTCTGTGTTCAACTCTCTGATTCGGAGGGCACATTCTTGTTTAGGCATATCCCCTCGCTCGAGGAACGATTCACATAACCTCTGGTGAAGATCCTAGTGCACCCGTCGACTTGAAATCCGACTATCTCGAGCAGTATGTAATGCTATGATTTTCATTACCATCAAATATTGATAAATTGCTGGTGCTTTTCAGCAAAGCTGATGTAGAAGCGTTGATGTTCTTCTACAAGTACACCAGGAACATCGCTCGCCGGATTCCATCTTTCCGTGGTGAATACGCTCCTCTGCACCCGCCCTTCCCTAAAGGAAGCAAAGCGGCGCTTATCGACGCGCCTTTGTCCATTGATGCTCCTGCGCCGGAGTACTCGGCAGAGGATGACAAGATCTTGGAGGCATGGATTAGGCAGATGGGTGAGAATCATTCGATGCTCTATATCTTCTGAATACTTCATCACGAATGTTTCCAGCTGGAACGACCTTCCATTCTATGGGTACTTGTGCTATGAAACCTCGTGAAGATGGAGGTGTGCTGGATCCTAAGCTCAACGTCTATGGCGTCCAAGGTCTCAAGGTTGCCGGTGCGTATATAGATGTCACGTCCAAATCATTGGCTCATCAAAAACTTCAGATTGCTCTATTGTGCCCCAAAACATGAGTTCGGTAAACATCTTTCCATCCTCTTGCCTGACTTTCTCTGACTAGATTATCAATGTTACAGAATACTTACTCTGTGGCGCTGACTATTGGTGAAAAGGCTGCTGCAATCATTGCCGAGGAATTGGGCATCAAAAACTTCTGAATCAACTGAGCTGAAAATAGGAATTGGACTGTAAAGTAGACTTTGTTGTGTATGTATCTTGTGGAAATTTACAGTACCGGCTCAGAATCTGAGTCGCAGTTTTTAAAACCTTGTACATGAATTTGAACACGATTTGTATATCATCTTAGATCGTGCAGTTTCGACATAATTTTATGAGTCGGAAATTCAAAGGTGGCGCTGGACCCTGGTGTCGCGTATCACGTTCAGTCACGTGGTGGCTATTCCGCACCTCGACGAGCGTCGAGCATGTGCATGAGCTTGAGTCTCTTCCAGGGTCAACATCTTCTACTCAACTACACGCTACATTTTGACGAGTAAATGTCATGAGGAGACAACACGAGTCTCCTGTACCGACATGGACTGCAATGCCGGGTGAGTCAGATTTAATCTCCCGAGTCGAGCTCTTATGCAATATTCTGTTGACAGAGCCCAAGTCGAGCAGCCCTAGCGAGATGGATCAGGCTGAGGAGGAGGAGGAAGAAGATATATTTCAAAGGAAGCGTAAGTTTACCTCGAACAGTTCGAGCTCTTTACGTCGCCAGATACTTGCGAAGCGACCGAAATTGGACGAAGGCGGAAGAAGTAACACTAGTGCCGGACCTTCAAATCTCAGACGAGGTGCGATTCCTCTATTTCGTATCTCGAAACTTAATATCTTATTACTGTGCAGCTTCTAATAATCGTTCCTCTCTAATCCCCTCCGCCATTCGCCCTAGCGGTAGCTCTAGTTCTCGTATCGCAGTGACTAAGCCGTTCAAACCGTCATCTTCCACTTCGCAGCGAGCAAATGTCTCTTCAGAAGATCCAGTAAGCTCTTCTGACACAGATTTACTGTCGGCCTTTGTGCCAAGATTTGTCCCGAAGCAGGTCGCCAGAAAAACTGCACACGTAAAACCTCCTCGAGTCAAGTCCCATACCCCAGCAATACGAGAACGAGATGACTTCAAAATGTCGCATGCGTCATCCTCAAGGTCAGACAAATCTCGCGCTCCTTCTCGCACTAAACCCGTGAAACGCACGAAGGAGGAGAAACACAAGAGGAGGAAGAGCGGTTTTGAATTTGAATCTGACGATGACGATGAAGTATCTGCAAGAGGCGAGGCTTCAAATTCCGGTGGCACTGGAGCAAAGAAAAGAGAGAAAACCTCCAAGCAGAAGGAAGATGGATCGAGACGTACATCGACGTCAAATCAAGGTCAGGAACGTGATTTTATTCATGTGTATATTATAATATTCTTTCCTACAGCCTCCAGTACATCTGCCCCTGCCGCACTTACTGGCAATACACGGCGTAAGTCAATTCATCATATTCGACTACACATTCCTTTTCCTACTTGCCTTCTACTTCTCATCTTTCGAGTGTACTCAACCTCTGCCTTCCTACCCACCGTTGCCTTGCTGTTTTAATTCCAATTTACCTCACGCAACAGCAGGGTCTTTGTCAGGTTATGATGATATTGTCTTGGAAAGCGATGCTGTTATTATTGGAGGCCGTCTCGCAACAAATCCAAAACCCCAAGTCGCCCGCAGGCCAAAAGTGGGCCAGGAAACTATCATCATTTCTGACGATGACGATCTTGAACCTCCTGCCCCCCGCATGTCGCCGAAAAGGGACAAGTTGAAGCTCAGCGAATTTTCAAATCCTGCGCGGGGAACTATAGTGGAGGTTATCGAGATACTTGATAGTGACGAAGATCTTTTACCTGCAAGGAAGTTACAGGGCAAAGGAAAGGAAAAGGAGGAAGCGGTTGCCAATGCTGATCAAGAGAATGAAAGGGTCATAGATTCAGACATAGGCATGAATGATTACTTGAGTCCTTCTCCTCCACCTGCCCCCTCGGCCCGGAAGTCTCGTCCACGAATAACGTCACTCGACAAAGATCATGAAATATTAGGGCTTGCGGTGAATGTCAAGAAAGAAAGCAAAAAGGAGAAGAACGCAGATAGAGGTGGCAGGGAGAGTGAAAGTAGGGAGAAGAACCGCGTTAGCGATCGAGGCCTTGAGCGGTCGCTCGAAGCTAGCCTTGGTGAAAGCGAGGGAAGGAATGGAGACAAGAAGAAGGAGAAGAGAAAGAGAAAGAACGACAGTATGCCCGACAACGACTCGGCCTCTACCGCTACTTCGCGACGAAATTCCGTACCCCTTCCTCCCTCCAAGCTTCCTGATCCTGGTCCACCTCAACCAATAATTTCTAGAACTCCGTTACCGCCCTCCAAACCTTCGCAGACTCCTCTGACTTATTCCACACCCGTGCGGACTCCTTCAAAAGCAGTTGACACTCCTCTGTCGCCTGATTCGCATGATACAGATGCGTCTGAGTCGTACGACTTGCAAGTTGCATTCGGAGAACAGATGGCGCAGGCCTTTGAAGCTTCGGGCGTGGCGAATTCTCCAAAACATACCAACATAGATGACGCTGGGACCGCCACGTCTCTCACAGGCAGTCCCTATAGTAGTGCCAGGAAGCGTCCGTCAAACTTGCGATATAATCTCAAAGCCAAAGGGAAGGCCAAAGCGCTGCCTAGCTCTGACAGCGACGATGACATAGACGATGACATAGATCAATCCCGTTCCCCGATACCTGGAACACTTCGTACGAATGCCGCGGGAAGCTCGAGTGACAGTGATTCAAATCGGGTGAGCCGTGAAAACGCCGGTGTCCGGATTCCACCTCCTGCCAAATCTTTTAGCAGCTCGCGTGCTGCCGCGAGTCTAAATCCCTTACTTAGTCTACGTTTTGGAAACCGAAAATTGTTCACACCTGTATTTACGACTCACCTTCGGCCCACGAAGCAAAGCGAGACACCAACAAGACCTTCCCTGATGTCTTCGCAATCTCAGTCCTATTCGCCGGCTCTTTATCCCAGGGTGGACTTCCGCACCAACTTTCTCAGAGGCTCGAAAGATCGGCGTCGTTCTACTGGCCTTGTCAGGGAGCAAATAGGAGTGGACTCACCACCTTCCCCCTTGCGTTCAGACAACATCGCCGCTGTCGATGAGGGGAATGCTTCATCGTCTGGTGACACTCCAGGTAGAATGCGGAGCGAAGCACCGATCAGGATTCCTAAACCAGCTCCTGTATGTTGTTCATTAAGTGACCCATTCTTTAAATCCTAATATTCTCCTAGCGTAAATCGTCCGGTCGTGCCAACGAAATTGATGTTGCACAAGCTATCGAAGCAGCTTTGAAACACAACGACGATCTCACGGTCAAAACTACAGGAAAAAACAACGATCTTGTTGATTTAACTCTAGATCTGACCGATGACGAGCCTTTGGCCGACGCTGACGCTGTTGCACAGGTGCTAGAGGAATTTTTCAGTGGTGTTGAGAAACCATCGCCACCCGCACGTACTACCCAAGATAAACAGGTGGAGGGTTGGTGCAAGTCTTTCTCGATGTAGCTTCTACCAACTGATGCCATCTTCTTGCAGCCTCGGTTCAGGGTGACCGAGACACAACAATGGGCGATTTAGTAGCACACTGGAGAGAATCCACCGATGAGCTCAATAATCGTTCGTCCGTGGAACATTCCATGAACGAGGATGAGAACCGCGAACCTCAGTCAGCGCTGTTCACTCCTCAATCCTCCCCACAGCGCTCTGCATCAGGGGTCAAGCAGCCGTCCAACGACAGCGCAACGTTGGAAAGCCAAGTCGATGATCTAAGCCAGGGAATGTCGACGCTTCTTGAAGAGCCTTCTAAGTCGTCGAATGAAGAGCCCACTAGGGCGACTACTGCAGCGGAAACGTCGCGTGCTGTAGCAGAGGAACTATTCCCAGAGCTAGAGTACGTTGACTGGCCATCAGGTGAGGACAATGCACCTCCAGAGCCTGTGCCAGTCGCTTTTGCTACGACTGGCAGTAGCTACTCTGGTGATGCAGGCCCCGTGCACGTCTCTGGTTCAAGATCTGTTGAGACGTCGTCGGGATCCGACTCAGAGGTGAGTATCAAGTCCTGCAATTCAGTTCTCCCCCTCAACGTACTACAGCAGATGGTTATTCAAACATTAACAATGCGCAGTCCCGATGAGATGCCAGAAGTAAGTGTAATGTCGTTTCCTCTTTTTCCCATAAATTCTTAATAGAAATCATAGGACTCTTCGGAATACAACATCGCTCTCCCTACGACCCCAATTGTTGCGCATGAGCCCGAGCTACAAGTACAGTAATCTATTCTACCTTCATGACCATTGCTAAATGTTTCTGAAATCAGGTACCTATCACTCAAGAGGAACTGACGGGAAGGCCGACGCGCTCGCGCTCTAGTTCCTCCCCTCCTATTGGGCTCCGTCGTAGTCGGCGAGTGCGATATACTTCAACAGGATATGGCGAAGACAGTCTCGACTCGCCATTCGTTACACCGCCTAGAAGCCCTACACCTGATGAGCAGTCAAGCAGCCCAAGATTGTTCGGCGGGCTCGAAGTCTTAACTTGGGAACACTATCGTCGCCAACTTCGAAACACTACCCCTGAATACCGTCTGGCGAAGGATCTGCCTCACGAGATGCACGATTACATCAACGCCATGGGGCAATTCACTCGAGAATATCCTCAGATGCAGGCGCTGTTTGAGGCGATGATGCTGGAGAATACGGCTGCTGACGAACCGGAAGCGCCACAAATTACTGTGCAAAACAATTGCGACGATTCGGAGGCTACCCCGCCTTGGGAGTTTTATTACACAAACCGGATGTGGCTTGGGAAGAATGTGCCTTTACCTTCACGCAAAAACTTGGTCAGCTGTGATTGTATTGGTAGATGCGATCCCAAGTCAAAGAAATGTGCGTGTTTGAGGAGACAGGAGGATGCGACGGGAGGTTATCAACAAGGATTCCTTTATGATAGCCAAGGACTTTTGAAACAGGCGGGGCTACCTATATACGAGTGCAACAGTCTTTGCAACTGCAGTGAGGAGTGCAAGAACCGGGTAAGGTTGAACATTGTGTATGACCCTTGCAATTTCTCAAACGCGTCCCTCACTAGGTTGTGGGCAATGGTCGAAAACATGAAGTGCGGATCGAGAAGACGAAGGACAAGGGGTGGGGTACGTGGCTCTTGCGGTTTCATTCACATTTTATCTTTTATTAGACATCTTCAACTCATAGGTGTATTCGCTGGCTCGAGAAAGATTCCTAGAGGGTCCTTTATTGGCATATATGCAGGTGAACTGATTATTGATGAAGAAGCAGAGGAGCGTGGCACGTATGTCACTTTTTTCGTGCGTCCCTCTCAAGCGTCGTCTCACTATCGTTCATTTGCAGGAAGTATAACAAGTTCGGGCGCACATACCTTTTCGATGTCGATTTCTACCATATCAAGGATGAACTAGGACGAGATCAGGATGCTTCAAGTAAATATTGTGTAGACGCCTACCACGCAGGAAACGTGAGTGATATACGACAATCATCTAACTACAAAATTCTAACGCGTGTGCCTCCTAGTTCACTCGTTTCTTGGTCAGTACACCAAACATTTTAGTGTGCAAGACTAAGTTAACTAAACTCCTTTCTATAGAACCATTCTTGCGATCCAAACTGCCTTCTAACGCCCGTCTACATCGACGAAGACGACGTCGAGAAGCCTTTACTTACTATTTTTGCGAGGAGAGATATCAGTCCAGGCGAAGAGATCACCTTTTCGTATCGCGGGGATCCTGAGAACGAAGTGAGCGCGCTTTTCGTTCTCTTTCGCCTCGACCGTGATATTGATTGGGTTTGACAGGAAGGGAACGATGAGAGGCCTTCCCTGCCAAGTTCACCTGCAAAGCCGCACCAAGGCAAAGGTGCTAATGTTTATGCTAGGTGCAGGTGCGGTGCGTGGAATTGTAAGGGCGAAATTTTCTTATAGGGAGTACAGTCTACTTGTCACTTTTGTTGTATATATTGTACGTCTAGATTTGTTGCACCTGGATAATAATCTCCGGTTTAAGGAATATACTGTGTGATGCTACATAATGAGTAATTGCAGAGCGAAAACATCTTGAGGTTGGCTAAAGAGACAATATAATCAATAATTAAAGGACGGCAAACCCGCCAAACGTAAGTACTCGACTTCCAGGGCCACACTAGTCGTCCTCTATCACGATTACCTCATTCGAGGTAATTGCTGCCCCACGTCTACTACTCCCACTGTCTGAAATCCCTTGCACATCCAGCGCAGCCCGCTTATGGCTTGCTGCTCTCGAACCTTCTAGCTCATCAACACCAGTACTCGAATCTCTCATGAAAACCTCCCTCTTCCTTTTGGTGCCTGAAGGACGAAGTACCCGTGACCTCGTCGTCTCTTCCTCCTCATCAGAGTCCTCAATCTCTATTGGCTCTCCAAAAACAACCGGCGAGTTCCTCGCTGCGCTTGACGACGGCGTAGCAGTAACAGTCGGAGATTCCATGGCCTTGGCCTTTCCACGAGCTTTAGCCGATTGTTCTGCCGTTATTGAAGGTGGTGGTGGCGGTGGTTGTGGCCGGGCATACATGTCAGTCCAGTGTCGGGCGGTGAGATCGTGTTGTCTGCGGTTCGTGATGAATTGGTTGGCAATGGATGATACTGCATCAGATGGGAGTGAATATAGGGGTGAAGCAAGGCATTGTGCAAGTACCTAGAGGATCTCCTGAATATAGGATTAGCAAGACCAGTGGCTGGGAAGAGTCACACGAACACGTACTGGGGTTTGGATCTGTCAAGAGTGATGATAGGGATAACATCACTTTGAATAATGATAATGCCGGCGACCAATTCTGTTTCAGAATATCGATACAGATGTCGCCGCGATCCGATATCTGAGGAAGTAGAGTCAACTGCAATCTGAGAGAAGCATTCCTGTGCTTACATTCATATGGTAAATCCTGAAACGCGAGTGAGCACTCATGAAAGTATGCGCAGATGAAATGTAACCCACCTAGTCTTGAAGACGACTCGAGGAGCTGAGAATCTGCAGTGGAACACGTCATGAGCAACTCGAAGTACCAGAACGAGAGAATACTCTACGGGTAATCCTGGGCAAGAGACACATCGAGCTTGAACACGCCACCTTCATACACACTCCCTTCCGGACCAGGAATCGTTCCTCTCCAAATGAACAAGCTTTCCTCTGACGGTGCAAGTGTCATTGCACCCAGATCCTCCTTCTTCAGGTCTGCGACTTCGCGGCGTATTCGCTTCATAGTCATCTTGAGATCTATATCAGTGATATACTGGAATGTTATATTCAGACGTAGAGCTGACCGGTGACACAACAGGAGGAGGCATGGTGGTAGTATGAGAACAAGGTTTAAGTTCTGCCAGGCCATTTAGCAGCATCAGCGGTCACGTGGGTGTAAACAAGAGGCGCTCCGTGCGTGCGACGCGTCCGAAACCCGGCATCCATGGTCAACTGCAACCTCGCAATTTTGGCCAGAGATTCGAACAACTATACATACATTCTAGACGCAAATAGCAGTGACACCTGCAAGGGTAAATTATCCTTGTTCAACGGACATATTTTCTTGATGCGACATTCTCTTTTTTCGGCACGTCAGGGTACGTGCGCCCCAGGTGCGGCCTCAAGGAGATTGAAGCTTAGCTTGGAACTTTGAGGCCTGACTGGTAAATTTCTCTCTGCAACAGCATCTAGATCGAACTCCATGGCTTTCGGAACACGACGCACGGACCAGGGCAAAGCAGTATTGCGGAAAATATGATCACGTGCGAAATAAGCGTCATAGAACACTGTGACTGTGCTGTGACTGAGCACTCCTGCTCTAAGCTTACCTCCATGTTCTCTCGAATATCTCGCCGCCTCATCTCTTCATCATCCCTACGTGCCCATGAAAATCCATTGGTACGGAAAAGCCTATCCAGCTAACTCTGGTACGACTGATTCGGTCAGGGGCTTCCTAGAAATACACCCCAGGCGCCTCAAATTCCTCGACGAACGGGTCTTCCTCAGCCAAGGAAAATTCCAAACGTGAAGAATGTTGTTCTTGTGTCTAGCTGTAAGGGTGGTGTCGGGAAGAGTACCGTAGCAGGTAGGTTCTCTGCACAGTCGTCGTTGGGGTCTATGCTGAATTGCTTGTGCAGCTAACCTCGCTGTGTCACTTGCTCTTTCACGGTTACACGTTGGCATTCTTGATCTCGACATCTTCGGGCCATCCATACCTACCCTAATGGGTCTACGATCTGCCTCTGAACCCGAAATAACTTCAGGTCAATATCTTTTCTCCAACACTAGGGTAGCAAGCTCATATCCCGATTTCACGCGACAGGCGGAGCACTTCGACCCATAACGAACCACTCAATACCTACCATGTCCATGGCGTACCTTCTCCCACCACTCTCACAAATTCCTTCAGACGACGATACACCGGTCGTTTGGCGTGGACTCATGGTTCAAAAAGCTGTTCAGCAGCTACTCTTTCAAGTCGACTGGACTGGAGGCGATGGTGGGCCAGGCTTGGACGTTCTTGTTGTCGATCTACCTCCGGGTACAGGCGACATTCCTCTCTCGCTGGGTCAGCTCGTCATTGTCGATGGTACGCCAAACCTCAGCTCAATTCCAACTATGACAATTTTCGCGTTCTCATTTCACTCGATATACAGGCACGATCATCGTCTCGACACCACAAGACGTCGCTCTATCCGACGTCAGACGAGGAATTTCGATGTTCCGCAAGCTCAAGCTCCCCATTACTGGTCTCGTCCTCAACCAATCATACTTTATTTGCCCATCCTGCACAGCACCGCACGATTTGTTTGGCTCTCCCGAGTTGTTTCGTATGACTGCGTCTGCGCTGGATATACCGATTCTTGCTGAGCTTCCGCTTGTGCCGGGCGTCAGTGTAGGTGGAGATAGCGGTGTTCCGTATGCGTTGCGACAGAGTGAGAAGGAGGTTGGGACTGGTGGACAAGAGTGGAAAGATGGGATGCTGGGTGTTGCTGAAAAGGTCTGGAAAGAGATACAGCTGAGGACAGTTCAGGTTGCTGTGTAAATCCCACCAACGTATGCGCTTGACGTTCACGATTGTCAAGTTTGTGCTACATTCAATCAAGCCATGAATTATAAAGAGCGGAACATCTACATAAATTTAAGGCGCTCAAAGCTTTACCCGCCCACCCGCTCATCCGCATTTGGTCTGAGTTCTGACAAGATTGTCATCTCGTTACTCAATATACATTTGAGCTTAGCCGGGCAAAAAGATAGTACTAACTGACTACATGCTACTACATGGCCGGGGGGTGACGACAGCTCGGCTGCTGGCCTACGAGTACTATTTGGTAGCGACGCGCGTTCGTGCTAAATTCAGGTAATAGTATAATAATCGCAGGCAGCCCCTGAAATCGACTCTCACGTTCAAGCGCACACCCCAAACCGTCAAGCTCTATCTTTTACTCGTCGTCGTAAATAAACACTGTTCTCAATGTTCGGATTCGGCAAGCATTGGGAAGCGTCTGATATCCCAAACTTGAAAGGCGCGTGCTCCCGGTGTAGTAGCCCGAGCTTTCAGTCAACCATATGTTCACTCTGTAGGTCGTGTCGCAATTGTCACTGGAGGAAACACGGGTCTAGGACTAGTAACCGTTCTTGAACTCGCTAGACATGGAGCAAAAGTATAGTAAGTTATCCACAATTCCACACTCATTGTCTGTCTATCATTCAACGAGGAACCCGGAACACAGTATGCTCTCCCGCACAGAGTCCCGTGCAATGGAAGCTATAGAATCCGTCAAGAAAGAGATCCCAGACGCTGAGATCGAGTACATTAATTTCGATTTGCTCAAGCTGAAAAGTGGAAAGGAAGCAGCAGATAAGTTTTTACAGAAGGAGAAGAGGCTTGATATGCTCATTAACAATGCTGGGATTGTAAGTTGGGGGATAGGACGATCAGGATTGGCTAAATACTGATTTCTTTTCTTGTTCGTAGATGGCTACGCCCTATGAAATCGGTCCAGATGGAATTGAAATTCAAGCGTGTAACGGAACAGGTACGCGTATACCTTCACTTCATGCGTGCTTGACTCGTTACTTAATCTCGCTCACCAGGCCATTTTGCTCTAACAATCCCTCTCCTTCCGATTCTTAAGGAAACAGCCTCTCAACCAGGCTCACACGTCCGAATCATCAACCTCACCAGCAGAGGACATCAGCTAGCTAGCAACCCCAACTTCACCTCGCTCGAAAGCCTCAATCAGGAAACCTGGAGCACTTGGGGACGTTACGGAAATTCAAAGTTATCTGTGAGTTGCCTCTGTCCCTAAATACGGTTTCTCCGCAAGCTAATCCTACTTCGGGCGTATCGTAAGAACTTGCTATTCACCAACGAGCTTCAGAGACGCCTCGAAGGTACAGGGATATACTGTCTCTCGGTTCATCCCGGTGTTGTAGCGACCGAGCTTGGTCGTGGTGAGTACTATCTCACACACCGACCTTTCACACTCCCACAGGAGCTAATCCGTGGTTTTCTTACAGGAATGAACCAATCCTGGCCATTTCTTTCCCCGCTGATCTCTTTACGGCGATGGTTTCTCTTGACCCCCTATCAAGGCGCTTTGACGCAGCTATATGCTGCGACTTCGCCTGAGATTGAAACGAAGGATTTGAAGTGAGTGCATGACCTATTCTCTAACGGAATCTCATATAAACCTGATGTACTTAGAGCTGCGTATCTCGAACCATACGGTGCAATTGGCCAAGGGCATAAAGAAACGGACGATGGAAAGATGGCAAAGGACTTTTGGACGCTTTGTGAGAAATTGGTCGAGGAGAAGTCATAGAGAGTTGGGATTTTCTTTTCTTTTCTTTCTATTTTCATCTTTCTATTTTCATTTCTATTTACTATAAGTAATAGAGCTTGGATATCGGCTTGAACGTTTCCATGGCTTCTTGACCGCAACGATATACTTAGATTCTGTTATAGATGAACAACGACCATTCGGCGAACCGAAGAGACGAATATCATCCTCATAGTGCTTCACAGAAAGCATGCTGATGAGGAAGCGAGATGGAGGTATGGACATCTTCATTGACATAAACCTAAGGATGTCTTTCGAAATCATTGAACACTTGAAACTTTTTCTTGGCGGAGGTAGTGATGACGTTGTGACGACGAACAATAATAACACGCGTCCAGGAATGCTGAAAAAGTCTTGATGAAGTCAGGAGGTAATCACCTTCATTAAAGCTATCGAATCACTCCGACCATTGGGAAACTTGTCAGTATTAGATACATATCAGAAGAAAATGTTAATCACCCGTAAGGTGTTCGTGTCGCCTCTCGTACGAGTAATGTTCCTCTTCATCGTCGGCGTCGAGTCCTGGACTGATAATTTCTGCGGTGAGGCTGCCACTGGGGTAGTTCTGAAGACACTTGGGGCAAGTGTAACAGAGTGTAACGCGCTCGAAGGTTGTGGGGTCCCATCACCTCCATATTTTCAATAGTTTTTGCAGCATCCGAGAGAGCGCTCAACTTCAAGAATGATTGGAGCGATTAATATATTTTACAACTTGCCGGTGAATTGAATCATTGAATGAATGGAGTTTCCACTACTAGTAGGCGGGTGATACTTACTGGGTAAGACCCTTCTCCAAAACATATAGATATGGATCACAAGGGACCCCGAGGTTGAGTCTGGTTGAGTTAAGGGGCCCCGCCACCTGCCCCGCCTCGCTAAACAACTCGCTTAGCCAAAGGCGCGCGCTTTCCACGGCAAGATTGTTGTCAGTTTGGCATTGCAAAAGATGGACAGCTTTCTTCCGTATATTTTCTGTTCCAACTCGTTCATGTCAAGTTAGCTTTCCTAGAAGATCTACGAGTGAGAAAGGAAGACGGAATATGTTTGGAACTCGCTTGCCTCCGCGTTCTCAGCCGCCCAGCCACCGGCACGGCACTCCAAGTGGTCCTTGGCCTTTCCTTGACCTCAGTGACGAGGTGAGGGCGAGTTTCTGTGTTCTACGGAACATCTACTCACCATCTATTTAGATCGAAGAATCGCAAGTTCACAGGCAACCAAAAATACCAGAAGAAGAAGAACTTGATGATGAGGAACTCACAGATAAATCCTCAACCTACCATTGGTCGAAATACCCTCAGTCGCAGTTCTCGAACTGGACACCTTTTCAGCAGAAGAAGAGCGGTATAGCGGGAATCGTAAATCGGAAGCAAAATTATACTGGCAACTGCAGTGTGTACAAGTTGGATGTTTTGTCTGACGGAACGTTTCATGCGGATAAAGTTGGCGCTCATGAGGGTGATTGGGTCGTGAAGGCGGGCCCAGAGGATTCGGAAGAGGTGAAGAAGAGCATGGAGAGTTTTTGGGAGAATATTTCGGAGCAGGTGAGCGGGTGCTTGAACGCCCTGGCTATCATTGCTCTGAACACAATATGATTAGCCGCCCTCGAAGACATGTGTACGAGCTCTATTTGTGGACAATCTATCTGGCCCTGTATTGCAGATGCTTGGAGCAAGGTATATGGCACGTCTAATGCTCGATAGTGGACAATGTATTGACTCTGGCCTGTTAGATTCAAGATTGAGCCATTCTTCTTTTCTTCGTCGCTCAATGGTATCCCTTCACGGTACCAAGAACAAGCAGAGTCTGGAACCGGAGATCGTAAGTCGTCTATCGAATCTCAACTGGCTTGATATTGACCCATTCAAAGATATAACGATAACTCTCAACTTCATCCGCACAGTTCCAAACCTATCAACTGTACCGCCCACCCCCGGCTCGAGCTACATGGAGACCGTTGACTCAGAGGGTAGCTTCGACCCTGCTCTATTGACATCTTCATACTTCCTTCACGAACAAATCATCGACATTCAAGGTCCTTTGATCTTACGCAGTAGCACCGGTATGTATTGCAGCTTTGATTTTTCTCTTGTATTATTCAAACGCAAAGTCCAGATAAATTCCTCATGTCGGACTTACTCGCCCTACATGTCATCAGGAGGAGCACTCCCGAGTCTTCAGACTCACGATTTCCCGCTGCAGATTCTAACCAAACCCTCGGTCCTGCAACCCTCCATCGCGCCGAATCGTCCACAACATCCGCATCGCGATCTGCAGGTAGTATAAGCACGATAATATCATATCATCCACCCTCATCTCCTCCGTACCGGAAGACCTGCGCACGTAGTTTACATGCGAGACTGTCAACTGCAGGTAAAGCTACCTACGCTCCAATCACATTGGTCATCCTCATTTTTTCCCGTTAGGTCGCTCTGTATACTGGTCTCGCATCTTTTCCTCGACTGTGCCCTCCGGCGACCCAACTCTTGTCGTTCTCAGCCTACTATGGTACGCGATGTACGCATGGGACGAAGCCTTCGAGGTACTCCTCGGTGAAGTAGGTTGGCTTGTAAGTAAGACATCTCCTCATCACATCCCTCCGCGCTGTTTCTGACTTCAAACGATCCCTACCCTCCCGTCCGTCTCTCAGGAATCTCACACGCTTTCCACGCTACCACGACCCGATTACCCAGGCGAAGACGCTCATGAACTGACGCAAAAGCTAACACAGCAGCTCCACGTAGTCCGGGCTCATCTCCTGCATTACGAGAGTCTTCTCAGCGATTTTAGCAAGA
>JH814880.1:0-21980 GCA_000296255.1 Omphalotus olearius VT 653.13
TTTCGGCATTCTCCTATGGTCGCCCCCTGGGACGACCCGTACAATTTTCGTCCATAAATAAACGCGGTCGCGCGCGCAAATCTTTCTATTTTTTCTTCCATCTGAAAATGCGTTGCTACGTATGACCTTGCTGTATGGCACCTGCTGGACGATCCTTGTGGTACACTTTTTCAGATGTTATTTCTGCGCAGCAAGATTGTATGGATATCATGTTACTGGTTGCCGCGTTTTATCCGAATTAGAGTCACCAAAGGCCGAAAGCGTTAATTCTATGGCTCGAGATTTGACGGAAACGCTCTTTTATGCTATGTTCGATGTCCTTTTTTGCGTTCTGGGCTATCGAGGGGCGGTTTGGAGATGAACAAATGTTCATTTCAATATCGACTTCATTGATTTTGGACCAAACTCAGAGTACGTTGCATTCATGCCTCCACTTTGAACGACCACGCGATTGATCTGATATGTTTTCCGTCTCTACAGCGTCCGTATGCATAAAAGGAATTTTTCAGCCAGCGATTTTTCAATATAAATGGCTTCAAAGTCGCCTCAGGAGTGTTCCCAGACTGGACTGAAGCTCTAATGGCGTTCCGTTCTGTATTTCTACTCACCCTGCTCGCCCTCGGTGCCCATGTTCGAGCTGTCGCATACAGCCAAACAGACGCGTACATCGGTGAAGACTTTATCAATCGCTTTACCTTCGATACTGAGACGGACCCAACACACGGCAGAGTGTGAGTCGTGTCTTTGTTCTTCTTTTGAGAAGTCCCTTCGCTGATCAAGACCTATTGTACACAGTAACTATGTCGACGCAGCGACTGCGGCGAGCGACAACTTGACCTATGCCACCGACGATACCTTTATTGCTCGCGCTGATTTTACCACGACTCTATCAGCCAGCGGCGCAGGCAGAAATTCTGTCCGCTTACAATCAAACACGTATTATTCAACTGGGACAGTAATGGTGTACGATCTCTATCGTTCTTGGCTCGTTGGCAGGGTTCTAAGTTTTGTTATAGCATCGATCTGAATCATATGCCGGAAGGCTGCGGGTAAGAGTCTCGTCGAGTATATGCTCAGGTTTCTTGTACTAAACACCTCTCTTATCTAGTACATGGCCAGCAATTTGGACACTTGGAGACGACTGGCCTGAAAATGTAGCTATGTTTGATACTTGCATGCATACTCGGTTATTGAATGTTTCCTTTTTCCAGGGTGAAATTGATATCGTCGAAGGCGTGAACAACCAAGCGACTAATCAAGCGACTTTACACACTGAACCTGGTGTGTCCGCGTTATTATCCACCTTCTCAGCATTGGACTGACTATCGTACCAGGCTGCACGATGCCTACTACATCTCGGACCGAAACTGGCACGGCTTTGGAAACCGATTGCGATACGAGTGTAAACGGCAATGCTGGATGTGGTGTATCATTTGCTTCTGGAAGTTTTGGACCTACCTTCAACTCTAACGGCGGAGGGTGGTGCGTAAAATTGTTTTCGCATTACCATCCTTCTTCTGCAATTTCTAAGGAATCGTGTCGTGATATAGGTATGCAATGGAGAGAACCGCGGATTTCATCAAGGTGTGGTTTTGGGCTCGGTCCAGCACGGCCGTTCCCAGTGATGTTAGCGGAGGTGATAGTAGTATTGACACAGACAACTGGGTTAGTATATACTCCCTGACAAGTGCAGATTTTCCTATTGATATTTTCTGCCTTCTTATCACAGGGAACTCCTGTGGCTTATTTCCCTAATACATCTTGTTCAATAACCTCCTTGTTCGGAGCCCATCGAATAATCATAAATCGTAAGTAGTTCCATCACTCAGCATGATCTGTCTGCTGATTACCGGAAACCTGTTCCTTCAGTAACATTCTGTAAGTCGTTCACGGTTACAATGGATCCAGTTCACGCGCCTTATTGATGCTTTTGTGCTTTTGTGCAGGTGGAGACTGGGCGGGCTCTGTGTACTCCACTTCAGGATGTCCCTCAACGTGCGACGGTGAGTAGATCACAAATAGTGCTGGAGCGTCACAATGACAGTGTCTCTGGCTTTCAGACTACGTGAACGATAATCCGTCAGCTTTTGCGAATGCTTACTTCCAACTGGGGTCCATTCGAATGTACCAGTAGTAAATTACTTATAAGTTATAGTATCGGGGCCTTGAACTTGAAGAGACCGTCAACAAAAACGACCATAAGCATTTCAAGAAAGAAATTTTTCGAACGAGCGCTCCATGCCCATCTTTGTCGCTGCGATAATCTAAACCCAACGCTCATTGCACTGCAAACTACTAGCTCTTGAAGTCATGCAGGACGAACGCAATCTTTTCTTGTCTGCGAACATCAAATTCCAAATGGACACCATCATCCATAGTCGGGAGATTTTACGTCTTATCTTCGAAAACTGTGACGAAAATCGAACGCTAATGACGCGACGGTTTGCAAGATCTGGTCGGATGTATGCCTGGAAGTGATATGGAACGAGGTTACGAGCTGGCACAAACACCTAGGATCTTTTGTCCCGAGTGTCGCCAAGTTTGACGAGGAAGCAGAAAGACATGGCAATATTTTTGACGTACGTCCTCCCGAAGTACTGTCGAATAGACCACGATAGCATGTGGGTTACCGGAGGACTTGGGAAATATCGGTCGTTCTCCTTGCTTATATTACTTGCTTAATCTACTGTATCTGCCACGTTCCCATGCTTATATTCACCGAAATATTTGACTATGCTACGTGCACCTCTTTTTTTTTCGTCTTGCATTGAAGGCTATGGTATGTCCCACGCTGCTCACAGTCTTTTGCGCCTAGGGAAGTAAATGCCTTGAGAATATATTCTGACTACCGTGTTTACGTTTACATAAGAGGCTATACCTAGGTAGTTGCACCCTTTTTTTGGAAGTAGAGCTAAGAAGGATCATGGATACTTGGGAAGAAGAGAGAGCGGAGCAACTCCATCCAAAATGGCTCAGCTCCGGCTCTAGTCAATCCTCATGAAAGAGGAAGGTGATGCCTACGTCGATACTCTCGTCGTGCAGATTCGAAAATGTCCATTGTATCTTTGCTCCAAACTGATTCAGCATCCCTACACGACTGAGTCACCATCGTATATATAGGTCCCGGAAAGTAGCGCATGCCGCCGTCAAGTTCGATTGCGATATCTTGCAAGGTTTCACATTCGGTGCGACTGTGATGCATCCAGCCAGAACCGAGACCCCCAGCGCTAGAAAGGTTTTCTGGAACCCAATGGCAACGCCCGCTCACTTGTGCTTCAGCTTGAGTGTTTTCCGGCTCTTCGGTTGGAACGACTTCGAGATGGGTAGGAATCATGTCCATTGCCAGAAAGTTACTCCAAGAAGCATGATCCGACACTTTCAGCGCATAACTTTTGAACACACTGCCGTCTGCCAAGCGGATCCTTGGCCAGGATCTAAGTTCCACGTGGCAATCTGAACAATAAAGCGATGCTAGAGGAAAGCAGGAAAGACAGAAACAAGTTCTTGCACCTTCAATTCTGTTGGCACACGCAATACTAGCGAAATACACAAGCAAAGCGAGACGCAGACAGATACCATTCCAGTACATCTGTGAACACCAAGTCAATGATGGAAAACAACATGATAAACTGACGATTACTTGAACAAAGGCGTGAGTCAGCTTGTGATGGATGGAATAAAGATTTGTGTAGAGTGCACTTATTGGTGACTGTATGATAATGAAGAAAACAGAGAGAGCGTAATTCAAGTCTACAGCACTAATTAGCAAGCAATATGGCAACCTTCACCTTGTTCCACCTTGTTCACTCTTCCGCCTCACCAGCCTAGTGCAGGGTTCTCAGATAGGGATGCTATTATGGATTGGGTATTATTGTTAGTATGTCTCCTGTTGAGTGTGTCGAGTTCGAACATTCATGCTAATATCAGCAGTTTGTCTATTTCAGTCATACGTTGAGGGGAAACAGATGATATATCAAGCATCGGACTACAAATGCGAGCTGAAAATTTCACAAAGTTGTTATTCTTTCCTACTTGCTGAACCACTATGCTGTCTTCTGGAAACCAATGCGCTGTGAATACAGATGGTTCACTAAAGGAAGCATCTGAGATCGAGTTCTTCCATTCACCTTCATCGAAGACAGCCTTGCTGCCTGCATCAAGCTCATTGGTAGACTCACCTTCATGTACGTGTCTTTATCTTGCCTGTATCATCTACTGAACTTTTGTTTTTAGTCGAAGGTCGTAGCCATCGTGAGCGCAAGATTGACCGCTTGAAGGAATCGGTTCAAGCAGCATATATGGATGATGATGGAGTCTTACAATCACAGCCACAACTGCTGAGGAAGAAGAAAACCAAGAGAAAGACAGCGAAGCAAGCGGAAGCTCAAGATGGGTCACTAAGCAAAGATAGCGATGCTGAGGATGCCAATTACATAGCGACTTCATCAGATTTAGAAGGTGGGTCAGACTCAAATATGTCTGACATTGAGATTACCAATCAGGAGGTGAGTTATGTTTGCGCCATTAGTACTTGGATTAATATCAATGTTCTGTATTGTAGCTTGCAGATTCATTACCAATGAAGACAATACCTGAACGGCAAATAAGGGGACGGAAAACACTGTCAAAGGTGAAGGAGAAGGGAAAGCAATGTAACACCTCTACGTCTGCCACGACATGCAAAAGGAAGGCTAGTTCATCTCCGATTGCAAAGATACCCCCACAGGTGAGCATTCTTATTCCTATATATGCCTCTATCCAATAACTAATCTACCTTGCAGTTGAAGACTCGCAAACACAATCCTATTTATTATTTTTATGAGGAGGTGGAACGTCATGCTGACGGAAAGGTTGGGAATCCAGGCGACAAGCACTATAAGTGCTATCATGGGAATCACCGTGTGCTGACCATTACCTGTGCTATGAAAGGTAGTCTGACTGGACTGACCTGCCACTTTCGCGTTCACTTTCCGGCTATGTATCGCCTATATCAAGTGCTTCAGGCAAGGAAGGAGTCACCTACAGAAGATGAGGCTGACATTGTGCTGCTGGACGGAAGGTTCTTGATACTGATGCTGCAAAGGAGTATCTTGGAAAGCTGGAAAAGGCATGTGAGAATATTGTCAGTGCCTTTCAGCAACAAGTAGTAGTAAGTGACATGAGTTTTCTTTTCTGTATGTACTGATGATGAAAGTAGGGCGAATGGGATCAGAAACACTTTGAGCATCTTCTCACTGAATGGATCGTTGCGTGTGATCAGCCATTTGATGAAGTAGAGAAGCCGGAGTTTTGCTCCCTGCTTGCATATACTCATCATCCATCAGGCAAACTTCACATCCCAGGTCGGCGGTCAATGCTAGGGCTGTTGACAAAATGGGTGATGACATTGTCGACGGCCTGAAAAAGATGTTTTCAGTGAGTCGCAGTAGAGTTCTTGTCGAAAACTCTTCTAATACATATTATTAGGAACTTGAGGCACACATATCTATCTCTCTTGATGCCTGGACTTCAAGTAATGGATATGCATTTCTTGCTATTGTTGCCCACTATCAGCAGAAATGGAGAAAGATCAACGCGTCATTATCGAGTTTGAGGAGGATGCGGGATGCGCAAGAGGCTATTTTTCGTGCCACGTTGAAGGTGCAGGAGGAGGAAAATGCTCGACTCAGGGATCAACTCAAGTCCATTTAGAGACAACTCGATTTGGCTCTGGCTTATTCCAGATTTTCAAAGCACGAATTCATCCTTCAAATTTCCAAAACGCAATACAGTTCAACGAAATGAATGGCCCCAAAATCAGTCTATCTCGGACCTCCATTCGCTTTCTTAAAGTACATGTCTTTGACCTTCTTCATCGTACCCAAATCATTTCAGTCCGTGGTTTCCGTAGGCTCTTTTTCAAAAAAGATTTCCACGCGCTTGTCTTGGCTTTCCTCGAATGTTCTCACAATTCGCTTCGTCTGGGGAAAATTAAGTCCATCTTGGACAATTTCATACCATCCATGCACCACCACCACCAACCACCATCTACCACCACGATGTCGCAAGCAGGGGCAGAAAGTGCTTCCTCAGAAGCTGCGAAACCTTATAAATACCAAGGCAGCGCAGAGTGCTTCATTTTACTGGACTCATCATGCTGTTTGCAATCCTTTCCTGTGTTATTTTACTCCCCCCTTTCGCCTTTGCTCAAGACACAAGTCTTAAAACAGTCAAGGAGGCCTTCAGTGCAGCCAATGTACGTTGATTGATTGCGTGTCTGATACTTGTCCTGACTAGACTTGAAGATACCAGAAAACATATTCATCACCTTTGAGCCTTCTGCTCTTCTTGAGGTCACCTTTCCGGAAGCCTCAGGAAAAGACATCACTCTTCACGCTGGAATACATCTCCCTCGGAATGGTACGAATCTGCCGCTGTCGAAAGCGAGCTCATTTATTTGATTGTTGCCAATATAAGATACTGTCGGACCTCCTTCATTTGCTGTCCGCGGTGATGTTGGCGGTGGGCCGTTTGTCATAGCAGCTGTTGACCCGGACGCTCCCACTCCTCAGGATCCCACGTCTGCCCAGATTCGCCATTTTCTCGGAGGGAATTTCTTCGCCTCTCGTGGTGAACCTGCGCTCCTCACGAATGCAACTCCGGCGTTGTCTGAGTTCCGACAACCTACACCTCCCGCAGGATCAGATGCACACCGGTGTGTATATCGTTCTACATCTACGCGATTCTGAAGATATCCTGGCCACTGAAACCTCTTTTCAATAGATACACTTTTCTTCTGTTCAAGCAGCCAGCCAAGTTCAATGAGCAGACCCTCGTAAATTCGACGACGCCGATTCAATTATTCAACATCAGCTCGTTTGCACTTGCCACGGGATTGGGAAATCCTCTTGCGGGAACTTTCATGCTGGTTGCTCCTGACCCTGCTACAGGTTAGGTGCAGTGTAGGTTTACGGGGGTGATGACAATGAGGCAATGTGTATTCATAAAAATACGAGCATTGGCTTCTGAATGATACGCTGATAACAATATGGAGTTATACGCAACTCATACAATTTTTGGTACAAACCATTAAGCGCTTAAATTTTCATTGAGGTACAGGTCAGCTGGAAGCATTCTTAGGCAAATACTAAAAAATGCACGAGGACCTGAGATGCAAGTCTGTTGAGTTGAAGTTCTTTGAACTGGCAGCTCGTGGCCTCACGAAAAAACATCAAAATTTGAACGTCAGTAATCTGGGTCATACATTGGCTTGAAATTTATTGTCTCATCTGCGAAGTCTGAAGGCAAAAGCCAAACCATCGGAACCTTCTCTTGAAACTCGGTGTCTACAGCAGTAGAGACTGTAGACACCGACATGCTTTTCGAATGCAGCCCAGAGCGAGCCTGAGAGGCCGGATGTCTGCCCCTGAGGCTGCCGTTGATCTTCGCTGCCAGACACCACACTGCCCATGCTCCATATCTATAAGTCATTATTGCAGCCGTGTTAATGACATCTGCTTTCAATTGGCGTGAGAGGATTGTACTTACATCTGAGTGAACATCAATAGCACGAGCATCGTCACGAGCATGACAGATAGTGCGATATCACCTGGAAAAGAGTCATTCCGTGCGAGATGTTGTGCCCAGAACCCAAGAAGATAGGCTGCGAAACCGAGCTTGAAGATACTGATTGAAAAGGTGTGAGAGCGAAAGACATTTCATTGTGTCCACAGCAGACTTACAACGACTGCACTGCAGAGAATCGCAGCACGTCTCGTGTCCACCTTGCGGAGAATTTCATGCGATCTAAGACAAAGTCAGAGAAGAACACAGGACTCAAAGGACGAACGAGATTCCGAGGAGAAACTTACACATGAACAACCCAATGAATACGCTCTGCTCCGTCGTCGCCTGGAATAACCAAATCTCGCCTGCGCCTAAAAGCGCTGGATGGCCCGTCTTCTCTAATACGCTCAACAACAACACTTCGGCAAATATCGTACAGAAATGATGCGTAACGAGTGGCCACCTCATTGTAGGTCGATAGGTCAGCTCAAATATATACAAACCCGAGATCATGAGGGCAGCAGTTTTGAGCATATTTGTTCCGGCGAAAGTATATCTCTCGAGGAGGCACGGTGAAGAGATGAGTTGGAGCACGAGAGCAGCAGTACTTATGCAAGTGTTCATGACGTACGTGACAGTGTTGCGTCGGTTTTCGAAGGATATGTTGTAGTACTGCAAGGAGAAGCGGGAGAGGATCTTCTCTGTGACTTTGGCAGAGATATATAGGAAGAGCATATACAGGACAGTCGAGATCGGATACTAATAGGAACACATTGTTAAATTCAAGTAAGACAAAAACTTACAGGAAAACACATACGAAGGCGACTGTAGTCATCGATACCGTCTGGGTCTGAATTTTTACCAGCTCGAGCACGTTGGCCGCGGGTATATTCTCCATATCGATAGCATCAAAGCTCGCATTATATGCAAGCAGAGTATTGTTAAACGGCATAGCAGCGGTGACTTGAACATAGTCACGAGAAATGCACATATCTCCTCCAGATGGCCCGATTTGAGGACAATAAACACCTGGATTGTACTTTACCATATCTAAACGGAAACTGTTAGCATTCAAGACGCGACTTTCAAGTTATAGACGCACTCTTATGAATATATCGGCAGAGTCCAGTGTTCATTCCTGCCTCCCAAGGTTGACCGAATGATACTTGTGTTGTCATGAACGACATGCAAGCGTCAAGCGAATCGTATTGTTGGTCTTGTCCAACACAGGACTCTGTAGCAACCCGACAGACATCCGTCGCAGCTTTGAGTGTCATCAGTTCGGTCGCATTTGAGGTGTTCTGGCCAAGTTCTTCAGCTATCCTTGGAACCAACTTGGGAGTGACATATGCAAAGTATTCGTCCCATCGACGTATCACCGCGTCATATGATTGAATCATCATCCGATCGTCGTAGTTAATAAATGTGTCAATCTGCAGAGGTACCGTGAGGTTGACCGTGGGGTAGAAAAAGTTAATAACGACGGTTGCAGCTATGACTGGTGGTTCAATTGCAGCGGATTGAAGTGTGAACGAATCAGGGTTTCCTATGAGCTGCGTGCTATTCTGCATGGAATTGTCTGCAAGAAGACCGAGCAAGTACTCAGTGTTGAGCGCTTGGCCAACCAACGATGTCGTCAATATATCGATTCGACCAACGACATTGTCTGCGAAGAACGATGTTCGATTATTCTGTGATATAGACGAAGGATCTGTGAAACTATAGATTGAGGGTTTGATACAGTTAAGCTATCAAGATCATGAAATGACTTACGCCGTCAAAAGAGATTCAAGTGCGTCAAGGTATTCAAAAGGTTGCCTATTCGCGAGTACCGAGGGCACCACAAATATTAGAGCAGAGCTAAGGACCAGAGAAGTAGACAGCATCACTGAGGAGGGCCAGAATAGACAAGACTCCAGCACTTTATGATGATTAGATTGGCCGTCATTCGATATCAAGCTCAGAGCCACAAGCTTGAAATACACCGCGCCGAGTGGGTCCAGAGCGGCGAATATGTTATCACCAGATCATTCCTTCGACATCTTCTCCGCCACCAGGCACCATGAATCCAAGATCATGATGTTTAGCAGCTGCGGCGAGTCAAACTTAGTACCCCGGGCCTACTAGTACCGTCTCGAGCTCATAGAAGTTGAAGAGAGCACTTTAGTTCTTTTCATTTGGCCGCCACATCATATGATTGAATCTTCAAATGATCATCGTAATTGATGAACACATCAATCTGTGAAGGAACAGTGAGATTTATCGTGGGGTAGAGAAAGTCGATGATGAGGAACTCAGCGATTCGATGACCGGTGGTTCAAACATTCAATTGCAGCAGATTGAATCGTGAACGAAGCACGTGATCTTAGGAGCTGTGCTGTTTTCTCCAAACACTGCTTGGAACAGACCAAGAAAGAGTACTCGGCGTTGACGTTGAGCTCTTCGCCAACGAGAGTCGCTGTCAACACATCGATTCGGCCAACAACACCCCTCGCAAACTAGAGAAATACAGCGTCTGTTCAGCTTTCCTTGTTGCGCCGCTCAGAGTGAAGACCAAAGAATAGCTCCTTGGACCGCGAGTATGACTTGGAAACCACATCCGAATAACACAGAAACCTGAAGAAGCGTAAATCACTCCCTAGGACCTTGGTCTTGGTCCATCAAGAGAGTCCAACTAATGCAGAACCTGATCATAATTGCAAGGAGTGGGCGCAGAACAATATTCGTGGTGAATCAATGGGAAGTCGAACCGCAGAGAGATACGGTACAGCTGAAGTTGGACGAGATGTTATTGGAGCAACTTGAACGGATAAAACTAGCAATACAGTCATCTACCGCTACACTGTGATAAATATTGCGGTGGGGGCGGATCAGTGACAGGAAAGACAGAAAAAGATTCGAAAGAGCATGCAAAGCGAGAGAGTGGTGTGCCGCGGCAGAACAGGAGAAAGTTGGGGAGCCATAAATGTGATGTAAACGAGCGGAGGCCTGCCATTGTATGACAATGTCGGACGTGGGTATCGAGTCCTGCGGATCATAGAACGAGATCGCGCACCCAAGGCTTACTTTCAAAGCAACCGTAGATGACGATCCCGGACTGAACATGGACATATATATCTACAACGTTTCGGTTCAGCTTACCCGTACCTACTACTTCAGCGAGAAAGAGACTTACCAAGAAGTCATGACAAACTTGACATGGTTGAGAAGACGAAGGTATAATTTATTGCAATGAAAAGCCGCCTAATCACAACAGAACGTTCAGAACAATCGAACGTTACTAATCTGAAAAATTGCCCACCGACGCATAGTCGCACATTGGCTAAGCCACTACACAGAAAGCAATGATGTTCCCGGAGTTGAGAGCTTCCTCATCAACAGGCAATGTAGTTGAAGTGGTTCGAGCTTCGGAAGAGGTCGAACTACTATCCGTGGATATTGCAAGGTCTAGTTGATCCCCAGCTGATGGATCAAGGACAAGGAGTGAGAGATCTTCGAAGGTATCCATTTCAAGCAAGAAGTAGCAGGTAGAGAATGGGCTGAGGGGTGGCGAGTTAGGTGGATATGTGTATCGCTGGTAGAAGGTTTGCTGAGCTGAAGGCTAAGCGCGGACTGAGATGTCGTTCGTCGGGGACTTGGGTGAAATTGCCTAGCTTTCCGCCGAAACTTGAGTTTTTGAGGAAGATGGAGTGGCATTGTGCCAACTGCGGCTAAGTAAACAATGTGGAGAAACGCCTATTGTGCCACCTGAAGAGAGTAAAAATCATTGTCTCATTGTTGTGAAAATTCCCATACGCTTGAAAGTCGATTGGTTCTGAGAGTGAGGTCTGGACTCTGACTATACTGGTGTCCAGCAATTCGGACTCGGATTCAACGCGGAGGCGACAAGTTTTAAAAATCTCCATGATCTCCATAGTCCTTGCACCTTGCTAATTCGTTGGCCTCGAGATTCGTAGAAGTAGAGGGTAAGATCCAACAGACCTTCTATCGAGTGTTACCGGTCAATAAATCATTTAATGTTCATCGTTGCAGGACGTCGGGGGGCTGGACGAGGGAACATGTGTAAGCAAAGAATTCCATTCGCAGGCCGGTCCCCGGCGGCCGGCCGGCCGAGCAAGGTGTGCTAATTGTTGTGCTTGCCACATTGTTCCTTTAGTGGCACAACAATGCCATTCTCAGGGCTCCTTTGCCTGGTTATAAGGCTTAGATTAGCCTCTAGCACGACTGGAAATCACCTACAATCCTCTACAGCGCCCCTGCTATTCACATCTCGGCGATACCTCTGATACCTCTGAAACCACCGATCCGACTTTTCTGTTATCTTTTGTCACAATGGACACCTTCGAAACAGTTGTACTACCTCTAGCTGCTTCATCTGACGACGCAGACGCATTACTTCAGTCGTCTACTCGATCCGATTCCTTTGATACCCACGTGCACGGAGCACCTGGCTCCGCTGCCCCGGTCAATGAAGACCACGATGGCGATGGTAGCTTCAGCGCCTTCTGCGTTGTTGCATGATCACATTGTGGGTTTGTCTATACTTCGGCTTAACGTCCTATTGGCATATGCTTAAATTTTCGTCAGGCCTATTCTTTAAGACCAATAATTCGATTTCTCTGCAATGTTTTAAGCCCCTGGATCACCAAGTAAGCATCTTAATCCCCCTAAAGCGTTATGTTCGCGCTCATCTCTTCTCTAGTAGGACTGCGTCCAGGATTCTCAAATGGCTGTCACTTTGGAAGTGACGTTAAACTTCGATGCAGGATTCATCATGCCTGGTATTCCGCCGCTCGGCGCAAACAACACTCTTTCGCATTGTTTTGTCATGTTCTCCATCTTGTCTGCTACTTTTCGACTTTCTCTAAATCCTGTTGCTGTTGGTTTTTCTTATTTTTCTCTGGGCATCCCCGCTGTATTTTTATTTGAACTATTTAAATACGCGGTAGTGTACTGTATTTTTTGTATTTGTCTTTTTGCTTATAACGTGGAAGCTTGTTCTTTGTGAGCAGCTCGTCTTTGAGGAAAATGCAATTTTTTTCCGACGTCGTGCCTTCTTCAGTCGGATCTTTGCCGATGTATCTTTGGCGGGATGCTCTTGCTTTTTGGTTTGGGCAGATACTACATACATATGCTCTTGGGGGCTTCAGACGGTCAGCGCTCAGGCGCTAGGCACAGTAACGTTCAAGATGGACGGTGCCACAATTCCGTTGCCGCAGAAGCCAAAGTCTTTAATTCTAAGCGAAAGCCCGCAAAGTTGTATAGCTCCTGTCTGGAATCGGCCTCATCGTAAGACGAACGCACTGTCCTCTAAGAACCCACAGCCTTTTATTTACAATAAACCAATTGGAGGATTTCTTCGCTGTCGCACCAGAAAATGACTAACGGTACTTTTGTCTAGCCGAATTTCGATTGAATTCACGATACAGTGCAAAGGTATATATATATACGGATACATTAGGAAGAGGTTACGAATGAAATGCGAATCTCTATAAGGCTCGGGGAAGCCCGTCCCCAGGTGTCGAGCAATGGTCATGTACAGTGTCCGGAAGAGAGTGGTACGAATGAAGATTGGTGTAGTCGCTGATAGCCATAGAATCACGGCTCGACTGGGCATCCGAGTGGCTTTGAGTAGAATAAAAAGAGGGCAAATCGACAGATATCTTGTCACAAGACCGTTTTGAGATTGGTGGTGGTCGGGTAATATCATATGCAGGGGGTGAGGAAGATGCAGGAGATGGTGGATATGAAGGTAAACTGCTGGGAGAGGGTAGAGGTGTCTTGTATTGGCTGATAGAAGGGGGGTCGTTAGCTGGCGAAAGTAAGAAAATAGCTCTAAGACATACCCGATCGAGTCGGAAGCAAGTGGATTTTTCGTAGTTCCGGTCGTGCGAAGAGGGAATCCTAACCTCTTGCGGACAACTATATACAGTAGTTTATAGTGTCTCCGAGCTTCCTCAGCAAAGCCAAAGAAAGCGAAGAACACTATGGAGCAAAGCGGGGCGGCCCAGCGCGTAAACTCGAGACCAACTGAGAGCAAGTGGTTGCTGCGCCAAAGAACAGAAGGAATTTGCTCAACGCGCGAGAAATCGATATGCGTGTTGGCTACACTGTGCCAGACTGATACCGGGGTAGCAACCGCATTTAACCAAATCATGAAAATAGCGAGTGGTGTCGTGCAAAACATTTCTGTCATGGCAAGAGCCATGAGTCGAAAGTAACGCCCCATGGTGAGGCTCTTATTTGTAGACATGAATTGAGCGAACTCAATACGTCGGCGAGCAAAAGCGCGTAATGATAAGACTGAAAAGAATGGGGGTCAGTAAAGCAAGGTTATATATGTGTGAAAGAAACAACGCACAACAATAGGTGGCGGAAATCATACCAAGTACAATTGGCCATATGAAGGAGACGAAGAACATAGGAATAGTATTATACAAAGCTGGATAACAGCCAATTTCTTCGAAGATATTGAATCGATGTCCCTGAACGATGTATTCTAGGGGAAATCAGTACATGAACATTGAAGTGGCCTGGCATAAGGACAGAACTCACGAAGCGCAATGAAGACTAGGGGCCACAAGACACAGATAAGTGTGTCAATCAGAATTGCTCTACGTTTCTGACAAGATACGTTTCAGTAAAGGAATACATTGAGATTTCGTGTGCAATACACACCTCTGCTCGCGTCGTAGAAACAGCCTGGGAGCTAGCAATCTGATACAAACGTCGATTGATGCACAAAGAGGCAGATGGCAGCCCAACGGATGCACCCATGGTGATTCGAATTGCTATAAGTTGGATGAGAGGACGCTCAAGACTGGCGAAAGATAACTTACATATATCACACCAAACCGGAGCAACGTTCAACACATTTCCAGCCCAAACGACAGAATTAACAAACTGATTCAAGCACGCAAGAGATGCCCAAATCATATAGTAAACTGTGCCCGAATTCCAAGCTCGAAGGTGCCATGGAAGAGGTATCAAAGGAAGAATAAACCCAAGAAAAGCGAAGATCGAAAACAGAGGGTAAGTCGGGTCAGTGGAAATCATAGTGTCAGAAATGCCGGTGACCCGTCAACAATACGTGTGGACGGGGAGGGAGAAGGGAGAAAGGTGAGTGGCCCATAGCGCCAAAACTTTGCCATTATAAGTTTCCATCGACCCTTTGTGAGGAGAAAAAGAGACAATGGGAGGCCGCAAGCACTGCGCAGCGTGAAGGAAAAAGTTCATTGTGACAGTATAGTAACAATGGGGTCACGTATGTCACAATGTAACACGCGCTCGGCAACCCTCGGCAAGGGTTTCCAAATTAGTAAAAGATGTTTCTACTTTGGGAAGGATAATGGGAAATTCAACACAATGCCATCCGATGCACAAATTGATCATTCTCACTCACTCGCTCACGCTATCAATACCCGGTTCTGTACTTTGAGCTTTTGTTACAATTGATCACGTTTGTGAGTACGTACTATGTATCAGGGCTGCGAAATACCCTGGCGGTTGAAAGGACTGAGGCCTGAAGCTTCTGATGACTGAATATTTTCTTCTCATTTCATTCGCCGCTGTTTCGAGAATGTGTGTAGCCGTTCTAACTTCAAGCTTCAAGAGGCATCCACCGACTTCATTGGTGGCAATCGCGTGACAGTCACGTGCGTGTTCAGCCTTCAAGTTTTAGGTACATAACTGTAAACAGTATTCCGACTTGTTCCCAACCCGCTTTCTACAACGCAATCCACTCTCGAGTCTCAACCAACCTGCTTTCTTTGCTAGATGCCTGACTTTCTCGGTGGCTACGTCATACATCCTGACACAGTCTACCCATTTGCAAAGGCATATGGCTACGACTGTCATTATGCCATTGACCCAGAAATACCCGAAAACACATCAAGAATCGGAATAATGACTCCTCTAAACTACATTAACTCAACCGGAGGAAGAACCTTCCCTCGACCATGTTTAAAGGCAATCTCACGAAAGAACGGTTCTGCGATTTTACTCTTTCCTACTCACCGAGACGCCTCTATGGATGAAAAGTACATGGTGCCGGAGAACGAAAAGGATAAGATGTATCTAGAGCGGTGGTTAAAGCCTTTTATGGAGAAGTGCTCTGAGGAGGATATCAAGAAATTTAGAGAGAAGACGAAATTTGGGACGGTGAGACTTCCTATTGGCATGTATTACCTTTCGGAATTTGATGAGGATGATTGAATGGTGAGTGGTATTTCGTGCGCGGATGAATGTGTAGTGAATCTCGACTGACGTGACCCTTTGAATGATGAAGATATTATTGATGAATGGCGGAAAGTGTGTGGTGTAATAGGCTTGGGTGTTCTTGTATGGGACTCTTGCAAGGCAGCTTAGATGTGAACGTTGAATATGACACTTGTACGATGTATTCCAAACGGGGCATCAGCTATAGTTCCTTCTGCGCAAGACTAGAAGCAGAGGTTGTTGTTCTAGCAGCACGAGGATTGCAGCGTTCTCGTGACGCCGCACCGACGTGTCTGTCCTCGACCCATTCGCTAGCGCTCATGTTCTCTCATTATTTTCCCTCCCTCCGCGCCCACTCGCTAAGTCGCAATCGCGCATTAGTAAGTCCAATGACATACAACTGCTCAATTGCTCTGGCAAGACTGCCCCGCAGGCTGCAGTCAGTCAGCTCTTGAGCAGAGGCCCACCCGCCCTCGCAGCTGACTGCGGACACAGCCTGGAAGGGAGTCTCGCTGGGGTCCTGTTAGTCGGTCCCTCCCCTGTCCTTATGGTCAGTGTTCTTCAAGTTATACCACTTCGATGCACTGGATGGCTTGCACGTGAATAGTCGGAAGCATTTCCTCAACGGGCGACACTTTTTATAAATACCATAACTTCCCAAACTCTCTCGGGCAGTCCATCTATCTTCCAGATCATCTGTATTGTTCGGATTGTCTATTTCCAGTATGCAGAACCCACTTCCCAGCGATAGCCAGACATTTCATCGGCTCGTGAATTCGCCCCATTAACAACTCTGCGTAGTTCACAGCCTGGTCTTTACATTCCTCCAACTGACTGTCCACCTTCTTGATTTCAACGACAAGTAAGATTCTGTCTGGGCTGGTAGGTTTCTCTCCGAGCAAACAGAGGATGAAGTCTGGGTATTTTTCAACTCCTCCGGTGACCTCTGCGGCATAAGAGTCCACTTGCGTGTGAGAAATACTACCGCCCTGCTGTGCAGCGTAATTTTCGGGTTTCGGTTTTCGGTTTTCGGTTTTCGGTTTCCTCACCCTGATCATCTTCCCCGAGTTCATCATCCGAGACCGAGTCCACAAAATCCCCCAGCTTCTCCTTGGATGAGCCCTTGCGGTTTCACCATGAAAATCAGGGTGGTTGAAAATGAAGTTGAGCACCTTATCAATAGCCTGACACCATAAGAGATGTGTTCATCCCTCTAGCGTTTCTGTCCGTGCACGTTTAACTTGACTTGATTCGAATTTGGAGTCTTTTCCGAGGTCGGCACTTCCGCTGTATAAAACAACATGAATCTTGATAAGATAAAACGCAAACAGGTATAGTAGACAAAAGAAAGAGTAAATCGCCAAACCTGAGGCCTGAGGCCTGAAAGCTTCTGATGACTGATTATTTTCTTGTCTCATTTGATTCGCCGCTGTTTCGAGAAGGTGTAGCCGTTCTAACTTCAAGAGGCATCTACCGACTCCATTGTGACGGTCACGTGCGTGTTTAGCCTTCGTTTTAGGTACATAACTGTAAACAGCGTTCCGACTTGTTCCCAACCCGCTTTCTACAACTCAATCCACTCTCGAGTCTCAACCAACCTGCTTTCTTTACTAGATGCCTGACTTTCTCGGTGGCTACGTCATACATCCTGACACAGTCTACCCATTCGCAAAAGCCTACGGCTACGACTATCACTATGCCATTGACCCAGTACTCCCCGAAGGCGCACTACGAATCGGAATATTGCGACCTCTAAACCTTATCAACTCAACCGGTGGCAGAACATTCCCTCGACCATGTTTAAAGGCCGTTCCACGGAATAACCGTCCTTCGATTATATTCTTTCCTACTCACCGAGACGCCTCTATGGATGAAAAGTACATGGTGCCGGAGAATGATAAGGATAAGATGTATTTGGAGAGGTGGTTGGAGCCTTTTATGGAGAAGTGCTCGGAGGAGGAGATTAAGATTTTTAGAGAGAGGACGAAGTTTGGGACGGTGAGACTTCCGATTGGGATGTATCGTCTTTCGGAATTTGATGAGGATGAAAGTTGAATGGTTGAATGGTGAGTGGTATTTCGTGCCCGGATGATTGTGTAGTAACCCATTGAATGATGAAGATACTATTACTGATGCCGATGAATGGCGCAAAGTGTGTGTTGTAACAGGCTGGGGTTGTTCTTGTATGGGACAAATTCCGGATCTTCACGCTGTGGGCAACTTAGATGTGAGCAAGCGTTGAACGTTGAATACTACACTTCTACGACGATTTGTGCAATAAACGTGGTTCCATGGATTCCTCTTTTGATAAATTGCTCGGGTCTGGTTTGTGTACCATCGTGAAACTGTGCTTTCGCATGATAGATCTCTATAAGATGTATTCCAAAACAGGGTATATATTGATCATTCTCACTCACTCACTCACGCTATCAACACGCGGTATTGTACTTTGAGCTTTTGTTACATTTGTGAGTACGTATGTATCAGGGCTGCCAAATACCCTGGCAGTTGAAAGGACTTCCAGCTTCGTCTACGCAAGCCGTTGGGTGAGAGCAAGCAAAGGGGGGGGGTTGTGCTGGGCATGCGAAGCATGCGCGGACGCAGGACGCAAGGGGTCGCCCGCTGGGCGTGTGGGCAACCCTTGTGGCCTACAATTTCCTACCCTCACTTAAGGGCTCACACATTGACTAGAGAGCAGGCTCCAGCTACACTGCCTGATGTACGACTGTGATTCTGTGAATCGAAGGTCACTTCAAGAGTTGTTGCCTACTCCTAGATAATGCCAATCAACGCTGCTACCTGGCTGCTACGATAATGTTACTTCGGACATGAGATCTGAAGACGCGACTGTCAGTGCTCGTAATGAGTCGGAAAGTCAAGACAAGATGGTGCGTAGCCTTCCTCATCATCGACATCCCTTGACGTATTCTACAATTTCCTCAACTGTATCACCTATGCCAGGACCATCGCAATGACATTCAAATAAATCGTGGGTGTTGCTCAGCGTGTCCGGGTGGACTCGGAATACATATATCATGCAGCATTCGACGAATGATATAGAAGTGTCTATAGATTGATTGCTTCATGAGATCCGGCATAGAAGCGATGTAGGTCTTGTTTGGGCGAAAGTGCCCCAGTGCTCCAGTGCTCTAGTTCCCGGTATCGAGATTGAGACCTAAAATTGAGAACTACAACGAAGACTCGGGCGAGTTTGTCGCCGATGAAGGAGAAAGGAAAAGCTAGAGCCTCGCGTTCGGAAGCGGACTCACCACCCTTCTTGCTTCAATCGCTCCCGCTGGAACGGAACTAGCGGAGTTCGTGCCGCGCCGCACTCCACGCAGTCAACGAACCCTTACACGCTTCGTTTCTACCAAAACCAATGTCTTTTCAAGTTTTCAAGTTTTCATCTTGTGGCGTTGACTTCTGCGTAACGTGAAATGATCGATTGATCATTGACCCAAGTTGAAGGTCCAGTCACGAAGGAGCCGCCGCGCCCGGGAAGATGCTCTATACACCGAATCATCACCGATGGCACGCACGCACATCCGAGTCACAGACTTGAAACAGGTCCGAGAACTCGGTACAGAGACCTGCAATTGCTCCCAGTGTAAGTGGTGTCAAGGGGGGTTATGGTGTACGTGGACATTGAGACTGCCAGTGACATACATCAATTGGTGCCTGCACGATTAATATCATTAGAGCAAGGGTTCAATATTCAATGGCCACTGGCCAGTAACCTGAGCGAATCAGCGATTCTAACCAAGCCCACAGGAATAAAAAGAATAGAGTCGTGACAGCGTCGTCAAAGTGCGCATATTTCGTGAATGCACTCACTCTTCAAGTTGCGGCTTCCAACTCGGATAATCCTACATTTACCCTTCCTTTGAAGATGTGGCCAAGTTAGGCGTGAAGAGATTGGTTGGACAGATAGGGTTGGTATCTCGCGATTATGTACTTATCTCGTAGCAGAATAATATAACTCAACCCAGGGCAGTGCGTATCTGAAAATAGACCGACCCCAATTTCGATCCCTCCTACGGGGGCCAGGAATCATTAATCAATTAATCAGGTCTCAGGCCCAGGGATTACTTACATCTCCTCCCAACCAACGACCTTCGGCTTTCACGATCCCTGAGGACTGAGAGGCCCGGGGGTTTATTTGTACGTAGCAGAATTCGTGCCAGCGGACTCGATCTTGTCGTCTTGTTACATGGCCCCAGCAATGATAGTTCCTACCCACTATGATATGAGCATTTGAGCATTTGAGCATTCATTCATGCATGATGACGACGAGAAGAAGTTGACGTTGAAAGGCTGCCGGCGGGTCCGATTCAACCGAACGCGTAATTCACGTGACCGCGTTCGTCTTCTTCATTAACCCACAGCCCAAACCCCCAGTACGCTCATTCCTCTCCGCCTGTAACCCTCCCGTTGACTCTACTTTTTCTTCTCTAGATGCCCGACTTTCTCGGTGGCTACGTCATCCATCCCGAAACGGTCTACCAATTCGCAAAGGCCTACGGCTATGACTGTCCTACTGCCATCGACCCAGAACTAGCCGAACTCCGCACATCAGTCGGAATAATGAGTCCTCTCAACTACATCAACTCAACCGGTGGCAGAAAGTTCCCTCGACCATGCTTGAAAGCCGTCTCACGAAAGAACGGTCCTTCGATTTTATTCTTTCCTACTCACCGGGACGCTTCTGTCGATGAAAAGTACATGGTACCGGAGAACGAAAAGGATAAGATGTATCTGGAGAGGTGGTTGGAGCCTTTTATTGAGAAATGTTCGGAGGAGGATGTGAAGATTTTTAGGGAGAGGACGAAATTTGGGACGTTGAGAATTCCGATTGGGGTTTATTATCTTTCGGAATTTGATGGGGTATGTTATGATTGATTGTTGATTGGGGGGTGAGTGGTGTTGTGGCGTGTACTGTGTCTCGACTGAACTGACTCTATGAAGTAGTGTGTGTGTGGTTCTTGCGGATTTATGGGATTTCACGATAGATGTGAGATACAATAAACGTGTTTGTTATAATTGCCTTCAACCGAGTACCCTCGAGTCTATAAATTCCAGAGCTTCACCCTTGGGTGGACCCACTGTCGTTTTCATGCGCATACTATCTCGTCTGGGATATCGACAACGGAATACCTTTGATAAATTCTAAGGCCTAATTCCGTCACCCGTGAAGATATGTAGAACATATCCCTCAGAACGACATATATCAAAAAAATTTATCTTCGAGTTCAAGTTCTCATGGAGCGACAAGATCTTTCAGTCGTACGTCAAGGTCAAGGTTATGTCTTCTAGCTAACACTATGAGTCTGCCCCCTCCCCCCTCCACGCACACACGCAGGGTCAAGCTCATCCTCCACACCTCGATACTCACATTCCGAGTCGAGTTTGATAACAAACGACCCCTCACGAAATACAGCTCACGCAAACATATTGATATCGGTGGCGCTCGAGTTGTTCCTCAGCCTGGTACACTGTACATTACGACCCGGAATAATTATAAACGGGTATGTATATCCGAGTCGTGGGTTGCCCCAAAGAAGGACTCGGAATTAGGAAACGGATAGTGGGGTGTATCGATTTATTGGAGGAAGGGCAGGGCGGCAGGGCTAGGTAGAGCAAGTTGAGGTGAAGACGTGAAGACGTGAAGACTTACAATGATGAGTTCAGGTTCGAGGACCGTGGACGCATGCTGGGGATAAGTGTTACTGGGCCTTTACACGTACGTCTCGATCGTCAATTGTCAATGCCAGAACACTCATAATTGAACACAACACCTATCAGTGGAAGCTTCATGCGATAGTACATACTACATTCCAGTCTCAGAGTCTCGGAGTCTCGAAGTCGGGGTAAGACGAAAAAGTGAACCGTCCGTAGAATAAAGTCAATTATCCATCATAGCTCACGTCAAGTAGTATACGTACATAACTAACCGTCGTCTTGGTTCTTCTCATGTCATGATTTTATGTAATGCATCGTTCGTTCGTTCGTTTGTACATATCCAAGTACTATAAACCGAATGTTTTGCGTGCGTGCGTGCGTGCGTGCGCGTTATGTGCGTTAAAAGGCCGCGTTCGACTTCAAGTTTATATCATATGTACACGCAAGGGGAGAAGGCCCCTCCACTATCGACGCGTGATGTTTTTAATTTTTTAATTTTTTTTTAATTTTTTAATTTTTTAATTTTTTGCCCTTTGTCC
>JH814880.1:22034-39064 GCA_000296255.1 Omphalotus olearius VT 653.13
GAAGGACATCAGTACCCAGTGGTAAACCGGTACATACCGGTAGGGCTAGGGGCTAGGGGATAAATGCCACTGCCAGGCGCCAGGCGCCAGGCGTCAATGGGCGGGAGGATGATTCCGTGTATCCGTGGATCCGTGGATTCGCATTTTCGAATCCCAGGGATGGATCATGGCAGGTCAGGGCAGAGAGGGATGGCAGCTGGCAGGGTCCTGTCCCTCGGAGCGGAACGCGGCACCATCCGCGTGAACTTTGAAGATGATATTGTATGGTTGTGAGCGAACCCTAACCTTAGAGCTTAGCGCTTAGCAGCTAGCTGTCATTTGCAATGGGCATCGCACACTGCCGACTTGAATCAGAACTTTATCGACTTCCTCATTTACTGACACTGTACATACAGTATTGACCCTCTCTGGCTTCAAGCGCTGTACCACATTTGCGCGGCGTGGGAAGAGGGTATCTTCAAGGCTGAACATTCTAGTGGCGGTGTCACTTATAGTGCCGTGCGGAGATGTGGTGACCGGTGAAAGACTCAATTCAGTGAGCTTGAATGGTTTTTTTTTTTCTTTCCAGAGGAATCCAAGGTTCATTTGCAGATATATCCAAAGAAACCTCGCTACCTTACGTAAAATAACCCTGTCAATAGGTGTCGGAACAATGGAGGCACACCGCATGAGGGACAATAGTGGACGAACACAATGCCATAGCTTGCCGAAAGATAAAAACGCTAGGACCTCACTCATTTGGTCCCCAACTACACACTTGCATACACATCCTCAGTCTATCAGAGCCTGAAGATTTGACTTATCGACAAGCAATCTTGCACACCTTCTCAAGCGATTACCGCGACCATACCAACCTCACTCACAACCTGTGCTACCTCCCTTCCGAAATCAACGAAATGGACTCCTTCTCCTCTGTCTTAGACATTGTTCTCTCAACCGTCATGGACAACGATGCTGATCGTGCCGTGTCACTCAGCGCCTTGGCCGACAGTATACCCTCCGACTACATACCCGCTGATATGGAGCACTCAGTTGGATCTACCTCCGAAGGCGGCTTTTGCGTTATTGCATAATGTCAGATTCATCGAACTATTTGCACGTAAGTAGTTATATCTCCCTTTTCTGATTTTCTGATTGTCAGTATTAATATCCTCGCTTCCTCGCTCTGCTTCTAGCGGGATCGCCTCGCCACTTGGCGGCGAACAATGTATTGTTATTCGTATTCCTGAACGATATGCGCAGTGCGCAACTGGCCAATTTGAACATGCTCTACTGTAGACGTCCAAATTTCGATGTTCGATTCACTCTTTTGATACTTTTTCTCGTTACTTTGTCTGTATACCTTCACCGCTCTTTTGGCATTCCCACTATTTATTTGTAATTCGATATCCTGCTCTTATGTTGTCTGTTGTTGGGTGGTTTGTAATGAGAACACCTTGTTGGAATGAACCCTCGTACTATGGATGAGCGCCTCGCT
The DNA here is from genome assembly GCA_000296255.1 of Omphalotus olearius VT 653.13. NCBI lineage: Eukaryota > Fungi > Basidiomycota > Agaricomycetes > Agaricales > Omphalotaceae > Omphalotus > Omphalotus olearius. Next base: position 23,512 of record JH814880.1, read on the forward strand.
GAGGCCCCAAGGCCACCAAACCAAGTGAATTTGCTGCTCTCGTGATTGCCTCTTCTAAACCGCGAACCGTATGAGCCTCCGTCATCCATTGTCCTTATTAATGGCCAGGTGTCTTCATGTTGACATTTTGCACAAAGTCCTTAGCGAATTATATGGATGAGCTCGGCCCATCTCACACGCAGTGCCTGTTCACCTACCTAGACCACCAACCCTAGATATTCGTAGGTTTTCTCAGAGAAGTAAACTCCCGGAAAGGACACAAATCGAACGTTTCGACTGAGGCTAGCAACCTTCAAGGGATGGGCGACCGGCTATATCCGGACCGTCTAGGACACATGAACATCACGTGACAAGACAATGCAGAAATGAACATAAACTATTGGGTCCTCATTGTCCGTCGCCCCATTGTACTGGAATACTTATCAACCATGTCGCTGAACAAAGGGTACTCAAAACGCAAAACGAGCATCCTGCTCTACCTCCCGTCTTCTTGGTTCTTGCTCTCAACTCCCCAGCCATGCATCGTTCTCTTGACCCGACATTTCCTCTCTTCCCTATTTTTGCTTTTCTCGGTTTCGTCGTTAGTCTCATACCTCTTCCGTGGCACTTGCATGCTTGGAATTCTGGAACTTGTGCTTTCATGATATGGACCGCTTTACTCTGTCTGATTAGCTTCATAAACTGCTTGGTGTGGACTGGCAACGTTAACAATGTAGCTCCAGTATGGTGCGATATAAGTACGTGCTCTGACGACCTGCCTTGGTGTATCCAGCTAAGCTCTCGAATTGTAGCGACTCAAATTTTACTCGGTGGCGGGATTGGGATTCCGGCTGCAACGCTCTGTATCAGCCGTCGTTTGTACAAGATCACGGCCGTCAGCACAGTCTCGATGACCCAGGATGATGTATGTTCCTCAAAAACTTTACCTACTTTCTACTATTCCTGACTCGCGTCTTGAAGAAACGGAAAGCTATCATTAGTGATATTTGTATTGCTGGAGGGCTTCCTATTCTCGCCTTGGTTCTGCGTACGTTCCAACTTTGCCGCTTAGGTATACCTGCTAATCTTTCTTTCTTTCAGACATTATTGTTCAACCACATCGTTTCGATATTTTAGAGGATATTGGCTGCGCGCCCGTAACTTATAATACCCTTCCCGCTTATTTTCTGTATTTTATCTGGCCTGTCGCCATTGGCCTTGTATCACTTGGATACTCAAGTACGCCGGATTCCTCTATCTTTACCATTCCATCTAATATTAACAATTCACAGCCATGACCTTACGCTCTTTCTATCAGAGGCGGCTTCAATTCAATCAACTCATGTCTGCTAACGCCGCTCTCAGTCCTAGCAGATACATGCGATTAGTTTTGCTCGCTATCGTCGACGTTATGTGCACTGTACCCCTCGGCATATTCACCATCTGTATCGGCACGGTCTACAGCCCTCTCGAGCCATGGATCTCATGGGATGACACCCACTTCGACTTCGGTAGAGTGGGATTAACACCTACAATTCTCTGGCGGGCAAATCGGACGCGAGAAATATCCATAGAATTGTCTAGATGGCTTCCCGTTGTGTGCGCCTTTGTGTTCTTCGCCCTCTTTGGATTCGCAGAGGAAGCTCGGAAGCATTATTGGAAGGCGTTCTGGTGGGCTGTCAAGCCTCTTGGTTACAGACCTGCTGGTCCCGCCAAAGGTAACAAGCTTCACATTCCTAGGTATGTTTTACCTCTCGGTCTCTTTCCTGTTCCTGACGAGCTACATACTTGTTAGCTTCAAACCAAGTTCGCCAAGTTCGCCCAAGACACCGTCTTCGGGCGACTCGCTACCCGTCTACGTGATTCAGCGTGGCGACGTCTCACCAAAATCACCTGAAAGTTCATGGTCATCCACGCAGGTTGGCGACTTAGAGCTCGGTCATTACCCGGGAAAGCATTCTCATCTGTCGACCATGGCTGCCCCTGCTTCTCCTTCCTCCTGTCCTCCTGCCTACACGCATGCTTGTCACGATGGACAGTCCATGACCGAGTGTGAACATTCCTCTCCCTCACACTCGTTCATGACCTTACCCGACACGGAGGACACGCGTCATTCTGTATACTCCACTCCGTCTCACCATATATCCATCTCTGATGCATACCCACGCTCCCCGTCTCCTTCTATTCTTGAGAACTACGCTCGTCAGTCACATTTACGCACTCTGGATTCCCAGGATGGTGCTTATGTGCCGCGCGCGTCGCCGTCGCAGACCCGCGTTCCTTCACCGGCCCCTTTTGAGAACGTCATTACGAATGCATATCATCGTCCCTTCTCTCCTCCTAGCATCTACCCGGTCACTAGACCCCACGCCGCAACTGACGGGATCGTCGTTACAGTCCATACAGAGTCTTCAGAGTCTCTATGATTTCTTCCCCTTTCTCTCATTCATCATCATCGAACGTCAGAGTCAGCTTGGACTGACTGTTCACGATATATATCATTCATGGTTTAATTATTGACTTTGCAGTTATGAATTCGTGTCTTCTTGTATATCATATCAGTGTAGCATTATTTTACGTGTAGTTACATGTAGGCACATTCAGCGCCGTCCACTCCTTACTCTGCTATTTACTCTTGCCCTACTACTTTAGCTATAACGTGTATTTATAACGAAAAAAGCATACAAACGATGTCTCTGTGCCATTTCTTCTCGTCTTGCGATGTGTGTTACGTAATCACATTTGAGGACCATTGTTGCCAGTCGATTATTGTTCAATCCACTGACGTGACCCTCAACTCTCAGTATGTGTTCTGCGACAAGCCATCTAGTTCTAATAGCAACATAGGCGCAGGTAGCAATGCACATTGCCAGCAGCACGTTACGCCCCCCTCGTCGAAGGTTCCTGTTGACGAATGGCTGGCAGCAGATTCAGTAAAAATATAGATTTTACGACCCCACATTCTCCATTGTCTCCGTGTTTACGATATTCTGTGTTCGACTGAGTATTCATTCTATTGTCCGTGTAACCACAATCCCGACCCTCTTGGTACAAAACCCCCTCGGTAAAGGTGAGCTCACAGTCGCATTGTTTGGATCTTCATCCATAAAACTCGTCCCCCCCTGGATATGTTTTTCACCCCTCCTTCACTCATTCCCTTCTTGAATCCCTTCTTGAATCTTCGCTCTTTCGACGATGCACTCAACCGACCCGACTTTCCCACTTTTCCCCATACTCTCATTTTTAGCATTTGTAGTCAGCTTCGTACCATTTCCATGGCATTTTCGCGCGGGGAATGTAGGGACATGCGCGTATATGTTGTCGACTGGAGTGTATTCTCTCGTTGAATTCATCAACTCCCTCGTTTGGGCCGGAAACGTTAATAATGTTGCTCCGGCTTGGTGCGATATCTGTGTGTTTCGTTCTTGGGTACCTTTCGTCCACGTCTATGTCTGACCTCTTCATGTCACAGCGGCTCAAATCATTGTCGGCGCAAGCATCGGAATTCCAGCGTCAACGCTCGCTCTTAGTCGTCAATTGTATGATATCGCTACTGCCCAAGGGCACTCATTAACTCCTGAAGAGGTGAGTAGGTTATACTTATGTCACCAGAACTCTTTTTGACGTGTTATCTTACCAGAAACGACGCAATGTACTTATTGATTTGGCCATAGTTCTTGGTCTACCTGTCCTTGTCATGGTTCTACGTGCGTTACTTCAGATTCCGTGCTTGCCTAAGTATCAAGTATCTGACTCTGTACCTAGACATCATTGTCCAGCCTAATAGGTTCAATATCCTGGAGAACGTGGGCTGCGAGCCTGCTACTTTTAACACTCTGGCCGCATATTTCCTCTTCTTCATGTGGCCCATTCTCATCGGCATCTGTTCCTTCGTCTATTCCGGTGAGCAATTCGTCTCCGTTCCATGATGATATTTATATTTATATACGGGCATTGTGTCAGGTTTGACATTGCGCAGGTTTTACATCAAACGTTTACAGTTCGGCGAGATAAAGTCCGCCAAATCGTCGCTCAACGCAAATCGCTATTTCCGTCTCATTGTGCTCGTCTTTGTGGATATGCTGTGTAACACCCCCCTCGGTGTCTTCGCCATTATCGTTGGTACCAGGACCGGTTTGGTGCCCTTCTCTTCCTGGTCTGACACTCACGATTTCACCCTTGTACGCTTCGTACCAGCCTCCGAGTGGCAAAACGATCATGTCGAGCGTGTCTCAATTGAATTAAATCGCTGGCTCCCGGTGTTCTGCTCTTTCGTTTTCTTTGCGTTATTTGGGTTTGCGGAAGAGGCAAAGAAGAACTATGCTTTGTGGTTCCAGTGGGTTAGCGAGAAATTCGGGATCCGATCTTTGCGTGGAAAGACACCTACCGAGTAAGTCGGTTCTTGACTTACTGTCGTTCTTCTCCTGATAAATACTCGACTCCGATTCTCCAGTTCCAAAGGTCTCTCGATGAATGCGTTCACTCCTCGTCGTCCCGTCGTCCGTCACTTCCCAGACGATTCGCAGCAGACCCTTACTGGTGCAGCAACTTCCAAGTTCGTTCCATTGCAACCGCAGGGCGAGGACTTGAATTCGCCATTCACACCCGACACTTCGTTCTCTGGTGCCTCGTCTACTCGTCCGCTCGTCGCAGCTCCCGCGATGTATCAGAACAGCTATCAGCTCTCCCGCTCTTCGTTTCACACTGTAGATCTCAAGTGACGAACCATTGGCAGTGGACGAAGAAGGAGTGGCTTGTCTTGTACCTGCATCCCCTCCTACGTATCACTCGTACACCCAGTCACTTCATCCTTAGACCTGGTTGGCGAATTTTTTCTTATCATATGTATCATACCGCACTGCGGATTCACTCTTCCATCCTCTCTTCTTGTAGCCTTAATCGTCTTGGTGTTGTGCTAATGATTGTGCACTTTCCTTACCTATGTATATATATTGACACCGCTATATTTGTAGTAGTCGTCCTAGTGGTAGTAGTGTATCTCGAAAAGCATTGATTATTCATGTTATTTTGACCATCTCGCAGATGATGTGTGTTTTTGTTGCAGGAGGTCTTTACTACCGGAATGAGGCACATCTTCACATTGTCCTTTTTCCATTGTTTCATAAGATGTTTCGTAGATGTCCATAGACGTCCATGTTCCATCAACTCACATACTTAGACAATGGCGACTTGCTGGTTAGTTCCCAAATACACGCAAAGCCAGGTAGAGGAATGCACTCAGGCTTACTTTAGACTTCGGAGACCCGACTGACAAGTGTTTCACTCATTGTGCTGTGTGTAGTATGACTGCCGGGAAGGTTACTTTCGCAAGAACATTGGTATTCCGGAAAGTTAACATACAAAGTAGAGCGAGACATGATACAGCAAGGAATAAAGTACGCGAAAGTACATATGCATGACAGCACATGCGCAAAAGTAAAGAAATGGCGATTCGAAAGGAGAGGAATGGTCTACGAAGCAGCAGAGCAAGCAAGTTCTGCGCCATGGACCGAAAACAATAACCCGAAGACATAAATAAGTATGAATGCATAAAAGGGATGTGAGGAGTTGGAGAAAGGCCGCATAAGCAAGCTGCGCGCCGCGCACGAAAAACAGATATCGAATAATGATAGTTTTAAACAATGACAGACGCGCTAACGTCACTATAAAGCACAGAGCACGGAATAAGTCAGACAATGTAGGTGCTGAACTAGAACGGCGAGACATACGTTTATGTAATGCAGCAAGGGTGAGTAGCATAGGCTGTTATGCGATAACGCAGTAGCCGCCTTCTGCGGTAGACCCGAGTGTGTGCTCCATGTCTTGAGGCACGTATTCGGAAGGCGAACCAGAGAACTCGGACTGTGTGGAGTGTGTCGTCGAAGGTTCGACGAGAGCAATGTCAAGGATCAAACCCGAGGTTATGGCGTCTGAAGCAGACAAATCGAAGGTAGTGAAGGTATCCATGAGGTGAAACGCTGGTAGTGTTCAACAAGTAGGGGATATCGCAAAAGATGGAGTAGTGGTAGAAGTTGTGTTGAGGGGATATCGCAAGAGCGGAGAGCGAGTTTAGCAGGATGAAATGAGTAAACGGCTGCAAAAAGTCTCTAGACGGATGGAAAGCCCAGGATATTCACGCAAGTATTTGCTTTATCGCCCTTGAGAGTCCTTGAAATTTTATATGCCAGGCTATCGCTAAGCCCCATTGTGGCTCAAGCTCTATTGTTCGTTAAAATCCATTGTTTTGGCACAATAGGCCGGCGCGCTATGCTTCGTGCCCATATGGCCTTCCATGGCCTTCATCCTATAGCATCCTATAGTAAGAAACATAGTCGCACAGTCGCGCCGAAAACCTGCCTTGCCCGGTAGTGTGAGATTCTTCGACCCACCTGAGGCTGTAGGATAATGAAGTGTTGCCGCACAATGTCACCAATGGAAGAATCATCATAAAGAAATACGAAAGACGTCCGGAAAGGAACACAGTTTCTAGAGTCTGATAATTCAGCAGGACGCCGTTTTTGCGCAGTGCGCCTGAGGACTCAAGCTGCCGACCACGATACCACGTACCAGGCTATGTTTACGTAATATTACCAGGTGGCTTATTGACTTGACACGTAACTCAAAATGTACTTCAGAAATCCCACTAAGGGTCTGTTTTAGACCTGAAGCACGCCTTGCTCTGTAGACCAGATCAAATAGTTTCGCCCCATCGTATTATCTTGCGACTACTCCACCATCATTTCGATCTTCTGTTGATATGCTTTTCGTCCCTCTACCCACGCTCTTTCTGTCATCTTTTTCTCCTCGTTGGGGTCATTAAACACAGTGTAGCTCTAGCACTATTTATACGTACTTATTCTTGCTGACTCAACAATTCCATACCGCAAAGTCTCAGTGAATATCTGTTAATGATCACGTCCGTAGTTCAACTTGAGGAAAAAGATCCGCCAACACCATGGGCCTGACCGGGAATTGAACCCGGGACCTCTCCCAATTGGAAGCATATAATGCTTAGATAAGAAAACCCGAAGGGAGAATCATACTACTAGACCATCAGGCCGACAGCATAAGGTGCTGAGTTGTTACACCGGATACTCTCACAATAGCCGCGCGTGCAGAGACTTGAGGCAATGTTTGAAATCTTGCCTTGTACCGATTTGGTGGATGGATCCCAGAGGAATCCCTCGGTGGGCAGAGCGTGTTGGTGACTAAGAGGTCTGGGTACGAGACTAGAAATCTTCTTACATATCTCGGCTATTGCATCTACCTAGGGCTACTTACAAAGTGCAAAAAGGGCCTGACCGGGAATTGAACCCGGGACCTCGTCGAGAGAATTAGAACCTTAACCCTAACAACGAATCATACTCCTAGACCATCAGGCCAGTGACATAAGCTGTGCTCCGACATTCTTGACTGTCTAGAGTCGTCTTGATAATATTTCCTTAAATATCGTCTGTCAACGAAGCGACGAGGAACGATGAGGATTCGACTCTGATAATTTGGTCTTATTCTGGCCGTATCTAAGTTAGAGGTTGACGGTGAAGTGTGGAATTTCGGGCCGGCGAAGATCGAGGATTTTGACATCGCCACGACGCCGTCCATGTCTCTTTCGGTCCCTTCCACGAATGTTTCACGTACTAGGCTGCAGGTCAGTGTTCTGCATAGCATGATTCTGAACAAAGAGACAAGTCTTAACCGTCCTATTCTTCCTTAGGAGGGTTCCATGTTCTATTCTTAATTCGAGTCTGGCCTCCTCGTAACACGGGCAGTTCTTTGAACATGTGCATACCAGGAATCACGATATGTTCCTGGCCCAAAATACTGGCTGGAAGGAAGGAAGGATGCTGATGATGATGCTGATGCTTCTAGTTTTAAATTATGTGCGTTCTCAGCTGATACTAAATCAGAAGTGATTTAAATCTCGGTATCTCAGACATACAAGTTTTAGTTGCACTTCCACAATTCGGCGTCTCATGGCCGTTACTTATTCTGCGGTCTATCCTCCTTATTCTTTCTCCACCTCTTCCACCATCTCTCATCTCCCCGAGCAAGAGAGCCTCTCTTCATAGGTACGTTTCCCCGCAGTCGATTCGGATAAGGCCTGGGGCTTCGAAAGCCTGCTCCCTCATTGATCCGAGTCTGTGAATCTGTATAACTCACGTAATTCCGTAGGTGCTTCCGCCTTACAGGTTCGCCACCGAATATAACTGTGTTCGGTTTTGAAGCCCATATTACATCCTATTTGAATTTGTACGTTCTGCCGTTTGTCTATCGTCATTCTCACACGAGCCACATTAACAACTCTTGATCAGGTTGGACGTGTACCCCCACCACAATGTCTATCTTCCGACACTCAATGACACGGAGAGACGCCTTGCTTCTGCTGTTGGGAGCGGTCTTCATGCACATATTTGCGACAATCTTCAGCTCGCCTACAACGGATTCGGAATCTTTCGTTATAGCTGCTCATCTTCATGATGTCCCACCACCGGATCTCAACCCCCTTCCACCCCCACCAGACCCTGTGACGAGGAAACAATCCGCTGAGAGCAAACCGCAAAAGACTTCATCGTCAAACCTCCACTCCATCGAGCTTGCGGAGGAACTACCTCAGACATCTATCGTTCACCATGCTCCAGGTTTCACTCTATTTCGAAACCTGTACATGTCTAACGGCACGCTGTACATCCTCTCGCCGAATCGTTCCTTCCCTGAAATACGACTCATGACCAGTACTGGTGTAGAGGCCAATGGGGATCCTGATAATGAAACGAAGCGGGAGCCGACGCAGTATAATATGGATTTCATCACTCCGGAGTTTGCGAGTAGGAGATGGGGTGGGGATTTCGCGAACGGGGAACGAAACCATATCTTGACGGTGGATGGAAATACCGTAAGTTTTTACTTGTTAGTGTTGCGATTGAGCGCTCAGATCGGCCTTTTTCCTCACTTTTTGATATATCACGTTCATCTGACCACGACAGGTCCTGTTCAATGATCCGAAACAATTTCTACGGCACTACTACCACTTTGTCGCCGAGTTGTTCTTTGGTGTGCAAGCGTTCTGGCATGGCGCATTTTCTTCACCGATTCAAGACACGATACCAGACCCAGCTAAAAGCTCGAACTCGGATAACTGGAACGCGTACCCTACTAATCCGACTTCTAACCATGTCTCGACATTTCGCTTGCACCATGAAGCCGTACCGCCGATAAACCGAGCTATCTTCATTCATTCCAATGCAGACGGATGGCGCGATAATCCAGGTTTTAACGCGTACTTTTTGCGATCTGCTTATCCGGGTCTGAGCGTCGAGCATGAAGAAGATTGGAACGACCGCGTGGTTGCGACGAATGCTGGCGCAGGCGGGGTACGCGATCGAGCATGGCATTTCCCGCTTGTATTGCTCGTAGACCGAAGTGCGGCGTTCAAAGGACAGATGTGTGGTAGCCACACGCAAAGAACCGCCGCAGAAGCTTGGGAGTATATGCGTAATCTTGGTCAACTGAGAGGCGAGAGGGTAGGTGGATGGTGGGAACCTGTTCGAGATGCGGTGTTACGGTTTGCTGGAGCTGGGGATGCAACGGCGAGTTATAGGGAGTTGGAGAGTGGTTTGGGCGGTACGCAGGATAAACTTTTGGTGGATACGTCGAATGTGAAGTTGGAGTTACCGATGCCGAAGAAGGTTGTGGTTACATATATAAGTCGACAGGCGGGTAACAGGAGGAAGTTGACTGATCAGTCGCATGAGAGTTTGGTTAGTGCGTTGAGAGAGGTTTCGGAGCGTAGAGGGTGGGAGTTGAATGTTATGGAGGCGGAGAAGTTGTCGAAGGATGAGCAATTGCAGGTCATTTCGAGGACAACTGTGAGTTTCTTGTTCTTGTGTTTTCCGGAATTGTGCTCATGGGTTCTGTAGTTCCTGTTAGGTGTACACGGAAATGGTAAATCAATCTTGATAGTGTTTCGAGGTTCTTTGCTAAACAAGTCTATCGACTATCTATAGGTCTTACCCATCTAGTCTTCATGCCACCCACCCGCGTATCCACTGTCATCGAGATATTCTACCCCGGTGGGTTCGCACACGATTATCACTGGACTTCTCGTGCATTAGGAATGTCACATTTCGCAGTATGGAACGATACGTGAGTGTCGCGTTCGCCTTTAATTCTCTTCCTCCTTTCCGTCTTTCCCGTGTTTTCCGTGAATACATGAACTGAACACGCGCGCTTCTCAATAGGTACCACACGCACCCCAATGAACCCACGGTGGATTACCCCGACGGTTTCCAGGAGACTTATATACCGGTATATGGACCAGCTGTTGCTCAGCTCCTTGAAGATCGTGTCGATGGGAAGATCTGAGCGCTATGAACAGTCTGTCATTGTGGTTGATGATATCTATTGCAGAAAAAAGCCCGGAAAAGTGACGGGTTGGATTTTGTTCTTCAGTTGCATGCTCGTATCCTGAATCCGTTCTTTGAGATGGGTTATGGAGGGCTTGTGCATAGAATGAGTGGCCCTTTGGGTGCGCTAGATGTCGGGGGATACCGAGTGATGCTTTTTTCATGGACTTTGTATCTGAGTTGTACGTGTACGTTGTGTTATTATTTTCTGTATCTTACATATCAGTCAATACGCAAGTTGACCAGCAGTCGTACTTAGTCGCTAATCCTGCCAATGTCGATTCGGCTTTTCGGCACTTGGTTCCCGCACTCATCGTCGCCGATTATTTGACACGGTCATTGAAATGAATTCCCTTGTACCATGACGCTGAACGCATTGCTTGCATGCCACCGTGGTGATTTTCATGCTTTCTCATCCTTTTCTGGTAATGTTCGTGTCTGCACGGGCATTGATCAATGATCATGAACTGGATGTTCGAGAGCGTGAAAATCGTCCCAAGTACAACTTTCCCAATGAAACTGACTTTCGGTGAGCTTGTATTATGATGATCGTCTCCTCTTAGAACATTTCTGAGCTCCTTTTTGCTCTTCGAACCTCTCTCCTCTGCTGTAAATGCCTTCTGCGCCTCTTCAAGCTGGCCACAAAGGCCGCGGCTTTTGCCGATATCTCTTTGTCTTGCTCAGTTCCTGTCCACGTCGCATCGAACCTGGCGGGTTGGTCGGTCTGTTGGGCGCGCATGTACAAAGCTGTCTCAGATTTCAAATTCTCGAATCTTGCTGGGAAGCTTGGGATGCTTACAGGGTGGACTACAGGGCTTTCTTCGTCAGCGTCGAGACTTTATGTTGTACTAGGTCGAACCTCCGACTTGAATCGGCGCATGGAAACATTCACATTCCCCATGGTGGTTATTCTCGTCTCGGAACGTTCGATATGGTCTCTTTCACTATCCAGTGGCTATCAGTGGCTATCAGTGGCTATTCTGCTTAGGCGCCAATGCGCTTCAACACGAGTCCTTGCGACCCTGAAGATCGAGCTATGAGGCTCGCGACCACGAAATTTTCAGACTCCGACCTTGTCTGTTGGACTACATTTGAGTGGACAATGCAGTGGGCCTGCTTATTCCTTAATATAGCGCTCACCGACATGTACTCCTACTTAATAACTATGGGTGGCATTTGCGTCGCTCTACAGCTACTTGAATTCCCCACTTCAGCTCTGTAAAGCTATCCTCGGGTCTATTACGTGCGGCAAGCTTCTCAGCTCGGACGTCGCATTCATTGTAAATAGCAGCTATACTCGCCAGTCCATCTACACTACACCTTCCTCATCTCCTTCGACCCCGATTAACTTATCATACAAGATGCCATTCACTCCTCCTTGCTATACTGATGGCACGATTGTCCCGCTCGCTGTACGTGCCCATCACTCAAACGTTCTGCGCCACAGCAATCTGACGTCGTTGCACAGAAATATATGCCTTTGAATGAAATCGATGCTACGTGCAGGCAACTGATGCACAAGATGATGGCGGATAGTTACGTCGAAGGGCGTAAGTACTGGGACGAAAATGCTTTACAGCGCGACGATGCTTCTGCGCCTCCAGAAAATGTAAAATTTCTACCATATCGCCGTTCTATTTGAGCTGACTCCTTGATTTAGTCAGAACTCTACGGGCCTAATGAGACACAGGCAGTAAGTTGTTGATTTATGAAGTGTTCGAGGTCGCGGAGCTGATGATAGTATCATCAGGAAATCGAGAAATTTCTCGAATTTACTGGTCTGCTTCCTAAACGGAAGCCTGAGATGTGCTCACCCACGGAATCTGGAAGCTCAGCAGTGGTTGACAGTGAAGACATCAACACGAGCGCTGAACCTCCGAGTCCACCATCATCCGACGAGCCCGAGATCCCCCAAAGGCCTGGCTGGCGGCGATACCTATCATTCTCCTCACCACCATCCCCGATTCGTCTGTCAGCACCATTGCGCCAACGCTCCCTATCGCTCCCTATCTTCAGTAAAATTAAGCGGGCTACGTTTCCTTTGCCGAAACGACTTCGCCGATTGTCTAAAGCTTCAAGCAAGGCTCCTCATTTACAGGAGGTGGGTTTACGACACTCATTTTTTGTGGGGGTACTGACGTTGTGCTCGTTACAGGCATCACCATCACCCCCACCTCTCACCCGTGTCACTTCTGAGCCTGCGCGACCTCCACCTATCGTTCAAGCCGTGCCAAAAAAGGTACCTAGGCGAATGACAATGGACGAGTCCAAGGTCAGTGTCGCTCGCGCCCGAACAGCCGATACAGCTCCCTCGACTCCTACGAGTTCTCAGACAGCTGCTTCAGCCAACATCACTCCTCCGAAGCAGACTCGAGCAAGGCGTAAACTTCGTCCTGCTCCTTTGTCTGTTCCGGCTCCCACACCAGTACCGACATCGACAGAAACTGACTGGCCAGATGACGATAACTCGTTCCGTCGTCGACCTCTCACCTTTGCCCGAGACCTCCCCCCCTCTTCGCCATTTTCTGTCCGGAAACGCCCTCTGCCTCCACCTGAATGGTTTCAAAAAGAGAAATCTCCACCGCCGAGTATATTATCAGTGAAACGGATCAAGTCGAAAGAAGAAAACGAACGATTCCGTTGGTACAATGTTCTTTTCCTCGTTGTGGTGGGGTCTATCTTATTTGTACTCCTTTTTTCTTGTGCGATTGTATATGGACTTGTTCTGTTAGCGATCAGTCCTTTGAAGTTATTGAAGAGGGGTTGATCCTTTTTTAGCTCGACGACCTTTTCTTCGCATTTCGCATTTCGTATTTCGCATTTCGCATTTCCACGTATCTTTACAACAACAGCCCTTAGCAAGCATTGAAGTTAGGCTGACCACAATTCCCTATACGCATCAGTTCGTATCTAATGTTTCAATTTCGATGTATACTTCCTCTTCCAATGAAAAGCATTTAGCAACCTGTTTTGAAATCTGAGAGTTTGCTCATAAGTAAAAGGCTGATCTTCGTTTACTTACTGTACATACTTGTGCCTCGCCCCTCCACGGCCTCAATCCCATCACGTGGCCGACATATCGTGAGTACTGACAGTGATATTCATCTCACCCGAGAAAGTGACCGGTTTCCAGATGGCGACGCCCAGCCCTGTACAACGACGTCGAGCAACGTACAGCCTCCGAGTTATAGTTGTCGCAGACTGAGCCGCAGTCTGATAGTAATCGTTGTATATAAGTAGGTGAACAATCACCTTTGAACTCTTCCGAATATACCCTCCATCATCCAGAGTTCAGGCTCTTCTCACGCCGCACTTTCTCCTTCGTATAACTGGAATCCTGTATAGGTGAATTTGACCTGGGGTTGACTTGGAGAGTCAATGAAGGATCCTCAAGTTTTAAGGAGCGGTCTCGTGAAGCTCAAGCAAGACGGAAGATTCACCAGACGTTGCTGGACAAGTAGATGGCTGGAGTTGAGTGAAGGAAGTCTTTCGATTTATAAATCATCTGTGAGTTCTTTACGGTCGAAGTTTCGCGTTTTTTTCACCATTTTTTTGCGATTTCAATCGATATCATAGGGCGAACCTCCCGAAAGAGAAGTCTTGCTACAAGATATCGTCAGCGTCGAGCGAGTCAACTTGGGCCTTCATTGTCTCCGTATCAAGACGAATGGCCAGCGGTATTACGTTTTGTTTCATAGCGACAAGGAGCTGTACGATTGGTATGATGATATCTATCAACGTCACGGTACCCAATCGACGACAATAAGTTATCCCTGGGAATGCAAACATGACATTCATATCGCATTCGATTCGAGGTCGCGTACTTTATCTGTACGTTTTCCAGCCATCTGTTGAGTTTTTGATTCTGGTATTCGGCTTATATACGTGTAGCTATCGCCGGAACATTGGACATGGATGAAGCAACTTGACAAACCTCCTTCGTCACCGCGTACGAATAGGAATTACCGGATTCAAGATGTGGAATCTACGTTATCGAGCATCCTGGATTTGTACACCAAGCATCAACGTCTCATAGAGAAGGGCTCGCAGAGAGAAGTACAGATCCGTACCCCCCGCCGGTCTTTCCGAACGTTATTCTCGCGTAGGATGGAACCACGGGGAGGAAAGAGTCACGGTCGTTACTCGCCTTTGACTATGAGGATCCCTAGCAAGACGTCGATCTGGAGCAATTACCAACGTGATGTAAAGGAGATGGCGGTGGTTCGAAGTGGTCCAGTTGCAGTGAAGAGAGGCGTTGGTGTATTCACCCGGTGGAGACTCAGCTGGCTCGTGTTGGATGAAGGAAGTCTTTCAATACATGAGGTGGGTTGAATAATTCCAAGTTCTTTTCTTGATCGCGTGCCCATCTTTCTCGATTGCTAGTATTCTCAACATCTATCTATCAACCTGCAAGATATCACGAAAGTCGAGCGATCCGATATGAAGACTCATTGTCTTCTCGTAGAGACGAAGAGGAAACAGTATTACTTCTCTCTGAGAGACGACAATGAGCTCTACGACTGGTATGACAGCATATACCAACGTAGTCCCAGGTTGGTTATCGCTAGCAAGCCATTCAATTTCAGGCACCACGTACATGTAAGCTATGATCCAATAGCTGGTCGTCATTACGTACGTATTGTCTATACAGGGCGTTGGTTTTACCGTTAAACACCCTCCTCATAGGGTTTGCCGGAGCCGTGGAGGAGACTGGTAGATGCAGGGACATCTGAGCACATCGACCATTTACTCACTATGCCGCTCTCCGCTCTGGACGATCGGAAGGAAAAGAATATGACAGTAGTACGGAGTGGGCCTGTCGCCATGCGCAGATGTGCGGGGGTGTTCACTTGGTGGAAGACACACTGGTTGACATTGAGGGCGAAGAGTCTTTCGATACATAGATCCGAGGTGAGTCAACGATTCAATTAACTCTGTGTTATTCATGTTGGTTTACTCCTCTGTTTGTTAATCAACAGAGCTCACCTGAACGCGTATCAATCAATCTGAGTGATATCACGAAGGTTGAGCGGTTCGGCTTAAAGTCACACTGCCTCCTCGTAGAAACGAAGGACAGGCAGTACTACTTTTCGCTGAAAAGCGATGAAGAGCTTTATGACTGGTGTGATGACATCTACCAGCGGTGTCCTAGGCTGGCTATTACTAGCGAA
>JH814880.1:45584-80092 GCA_000296255.1 Omphalotus olearius VT 653.13
CGAAGGAGAAGGAAAAGAGAATCAGTACGATGACTGAGGTGCAGATTATGGAGAAGCTGCGGCAGGTTGTATCAGACGAAGATCCCAAGACGTTGTATAGTAAGATTAAGAAGGTTGGACAGGGGTGAGGATTATTTGCTTCTTTCTTCGCTGCTTATTGATTCTACTATCACTCGTAGTGCCTCTGGGCACGTCTATGTGGCTAAGACTCTAGCCACTGGGAAGAAGGTTGCGATCAAGGAGATGGACCTGTCCCATCAACCTCGGAAAGAACTCATCGTGAACGAGATTCTTGTCATGAAGGAGTCGCAACATCCTAATATTGTCAATTTCTTGGAATCTTATTTGGTCAAGAGCACGGAGCTGTGGGTGGTTATGGAGTACATGGAGGGAGGTGCGCTGACAGATATCATCGAGAATAATACCCTAGAGGAGGATCAGATTTCGAGTATCTGTTTGGAGGTGAGTGTAACGATCGATCATTTCTCATGCCTTTTTCCAGTGCTGACGTGGGTGTAATTGTGGTGTAGACTTGCAAAGGACTGGGTCATTTACATAGTCAGAGCATCATTCATCGAGACATCAAGTCCGATAATGTGCTGCTTGATGCTCAAGGCCGAGTGAAAATCAGTGAGCTTACCAACTGCCCTTCCCGCTCCTCTGTTCTGATCCCCGCTCTCTTCTCCCAGCCGACTTCGGCTTCTGCGCTAAACTGACGGACCAAAAGTCGAAGCGTGCAACGATGGTGGGAACACCGTACTGGATGGCTCCCGAGGTTGTCAAGCAAAAAGAATATGGTGCCAAGGTGGACATATGGTCTCTAGGAATCATGGCCATAGAGATGATCGAAAATGAACCCCCGTACTTGGATGAGGAGCCTTTGAAAGCGCTTTATCTGATTGCGACGAACGGGACGCCAACGTTGAAGAGACCGGAGACGCTCAGTAAGGAGCTCAAGAGCTTTTTGGCGGTGTGTCTTTGCGTGGACGTTAGTAGTCGGGCGACAGCGAACGAGCTGCTCGAGGTGAGCTATTTTACGCATTAAGACGGGAGCGGGGGTCTGATTGTTTTCTAGCATGAGTTTTTGAAGAAGGCATGTGCGCTGTCTGGGCTTGCGCCGTTATTGAGATTCAAGACGAAGGCATCATGAGTGAGGATTTCGCTATCCTTTTGCCATGACACCGGATTGTACTTTCCTTCTTCACAATTCTAACTTTCAGTCTGTCTCTTCTATTACGTTGTTTTGTATCCCTATATTGGTGTTGTCTGGGACTGGTGCGTCTGTGTTGCTATAACCCCCGACTATAATTTGTAGGCCCTTCCCGTCCCCTACCTATTCTACCGTACTTCTCACTCTCCACCCTGCTGTTCTACAGACTGATACACCGTATTTTCTCTTACCACTGCCATTTCCGTTTCCTCGCTCTCTTTCACATCTAGGTCTGAGCTTTTACGATACCTTATGTATTCTCCTCACGTCACGTCTCTGTGTCATTTTTCCTCAACCCAATCCCAATCCAATCCATTTACTCGTAGCATGTCCTGCGTTCAACGTGGGTGTTGAGTTTTTCTCTTTCATTTCTCTTTCACGTTTCCTGAAGACCTAAACTGTTACAAATCATTTATCTCACTTTTTCTTGGTCGTTTTGACTTTTGCTGCAGGTTGTTAGTTTTCATTCAACTGGAATAGCTTGAACATTGTAATAAATACCAGATCAATACCAAGTTCTGCGTCGAATTTACACCATAATGTCATTGTTAACACGCCATTCTCCGTCCAGGGATTACATAACCTCCGGGTACATATTGCACGTGGGATCGTGAGTAAAAGCGGGCAATGTGTTCTTGATCGTCGACGACGACGACAAGACCCCTTATTCATACTGCTGCTACAATGCCAACCGTCTTGACGGCGTCACATCCAACGCCAATGCTTCCTATGTCACTATCGCCGTCCCCGGTGGATCCAGTGCGAGCATCGGTGGGACATCTGCTCTCCAGGGCTTGCTCGGAGCCTTGCTTGACGGCAGCAAATGCATTCACTCAACTTGTTCAGCCTACTTCACGATTCCAGCTGGCTCTCGATGTTCTTCTACCGCGTCTGGAGCCCGATGGCTCTACCGAGGTGAGTAGATTGTTAGTCATCGTGGTCAGATCATGGGTGTCTCTGATAGAAAACATCGCTGAAGCTGGCGCAACGAATTTTGGTCTCTTTCATTCTGTATTCGCTATACGCACCGCATCCAATATCTATTAATCCATTCAAATCGATGTTATACATTATTTTTGTCAAAGAACGGGAAAACGCGATCAATGTGGCGAAGAGTGGTGGCGTAAGTCCGAATGAACAACTGGTGTGGGTTCTCTGGAAAATCTTGAAGGGAGATGGGAACGATGTTCGTGATTTCTGAGTGATTTCTTCCTTGTTTCTTTTCTTGTTCCTTATGTCGCTGTATAGATTGGACCTTACTCTCCAACGACTTTGGCACGCTCGCCACTTCCACCCAAGCTTAGAGCTATAAATTTAAGTCTCGATGAAGAAATATATCGTAATGATTATGACATGTATGTCCAGCTTACCAGTATCCTCGCTGTCAGATCTATCCATTCAAGAACTTCCCTGGATTCAGAGATGAATACTTCTTCTACTCTCGTACCGCGAATTCCGCTTCTGCCAACGCCGTGAACGGAAATTTGACTACCGGCAGTCATTCTGCAAGGTTCGTTACACCCGAGGAAGACTTGAAGAACGATTCAGTGGCACAAGCGATGAGGCTCCTATTGGTAGCGCGGGAGCGCGTTTTATCACTATCCGAACAACGGGTGAGACCTCGAAAAATTTCCCCATTCTCGCCACCAATATCTCACACAAACTCTTCTAGGTCGTCACACCATTCATTTCCGATCTTGCCGCCTCGCAAATGGTCACTCCACTCGATCTAGCGCCCATCATATCCCACAACCCGAGCCTCGCCTACCCGCTCCTTGTCGCCCTCCTGAGCATCGGCCTCCCAGGCTTGAGCGCGTCTGTCACTGAAGCGGATCTCCCTTCGCCGCTCCTAGACGTACTGACCTTGTTGCCTCCGACGCTACCGACGTTTGACTTGATGGGCCGCCTTCTTCGCGATACGACGCCAGTTGGAGGAAGCCAAGTGCCAATTTGGGCAATAGTGAAGACAGAAGTGTTGGGGAGGTTCGTGCATGAGTGCATTACTTGGTTGGATAATGCGGAGAACGATGAGAGGGAAGGATTGATTAGTGATGATCGGTTCGCTAAGGGTGTTCAGAATGTATGTCGTTCTGCATTTCCTGCCAATCATACTCTCATGAATTTTTCCTCACGAATGTCCGGTACACGCGCGCGGTTTCTCTCGTCTTTGCATTGTCATCTTCTTCGTTGTTTGTCCCACTCCATCAGCTGTGCCGTTTTTACAATTCACTCATCAAGCTATCGCTTGTCAACCCTTCACTGGATGCCGACTTTGCTGAAATGGCGCATTTCAGCTTGCGGAACTCGAGGTTCGAAGAGGCAAATGCTTTGTATCGAGCTCTGGCTATGGGCAATTTTTGATGTCGTTGGTTGAAACTCGGTTTACTTTATTGTTCATGTCTCTTCTATGGTTTCTATGCTCTCACTGTCATGCTGTTACTGCTCTTTATACTTATATGATTTATTCTATGAATCCTGGAGTTTCCACTCGAATTGCCTGCCGCCTCCTGCCGTCCGGCTTTTTAGCTCCTGCCCCCCGAATTGACTCACCGGAGCACATCGTTCGTTATTCCAAAGAATCAAGGGGAAAGGAGTGATCGAGGTAATCACAATCCTGTTTCTCAGGAGTTGCCATGGACCGAGATATGTATGTCATACAGCCAGGCTCAGCCTCGCTCAGCGCTCAAATTTCAACGTTTGGTCTGCTGCATGCGGATTTATCAGATATAGGTGATGGTGTTGAGCAGATTAAAGGTGCCAGTAAAAAACAGTACTGTCGAGGACTTATCCATCCATTGGCTGTAATATCAATTACAGCTGCATGCCTCCCAGTGCCGTGTATGTCCCGCTATGGTCAATATTGAATAGCCGCCGCCTTTCGAAACCTTGAAATTGCAAGAACCGGACATACAAGCAATTCGTTTCCAATCCAGCTTCAAAGTGAGTAATACGTAATGCCCGGTGCGTAACTTCAATACACGGCATTGCTAAGTGCTTCCCATCTACGTTTCGTGGGGTATAAAAACAACATGTCACTGCTGATCAAATTTTTTGTAGGCTGATCCTCCATAACCTCCACGTCTCACGTTCTTCAGTTGTGAGCGCGAATAATGATGGGTCTATCTTCAAGATCATCATGGAAGGATAGAAGAATGGGAAAAGAAGGTGAGATGGGATATGTGTCTTGTCTCTCACATGTGGTTTCGGCGTCACCTCATGCTGACCAGTTCACTCATTTTCAAGATTTTAAAGCAACATTCTTATGTAGAGTGACCGGGCGACAAAGTCGCACCTGGCGAATTATGGCTGACGCAGTCGGGATAGTGGGGAGTGTTCGCGATGAAAGGAATTGCCTGCAGTGTTAGTTGCATTACTTGCTCGATGCTGGATGGTTGAACCTTGTTTCGAGTAAGAGGTAAAGATGGTGTACTTATGTAATTAATCAAGTCTTCAGAGGCCCACGCGCTGTACGTTCCTTTGACTTTCTCATTCTTTGACTATTTTACAGGGCTTTGCATTTCCGCACCGGAATGCACATCGTAGAATTTTCGCTTAATACCTTTGACCCCAGAGAATCAGGCCACACCTACTATCGAGGATTCATCCGAAGACTTGATACGCTTTCTACGAAATCCTTCTTGTCCAGATCTTAAGACTGGACCTGGTCCTTTAGGGGGCAATGTGATGGCCATAAAGACTATCACTATGAGTATGGACCATTTGGGCCGTGTTAGCCCGGACAGGGCCTGGATCAATACCTGTCACTTGATCATGATAGATCGAGGCAATCCAGACGAAGTGCGAGCAAGGTTTCAGAGGTTCAGTGCCAATTCGCTCCAACGCATTAATTACAGCCATTACTGGCAGTAGTCCACGTAATACGTTTTTAATACGACCTTGATTTTCAACCTGCCCTTACGAAGAAAGACTGTCCATTTTATAACTCGTGGTCTCCTGTAGGCTGTTGGTGAAGTATCTATGTACGCTGTGCCATTATAATGATTTTAATACCTTTCTTTACCTGTCTTATCATTATAATTGCAGGATGCGCCGTGCCCACCCGTCCTTTCACTCACTGTTCTTTCACGCACGCCGCCCTTATAATTGTGGATCAGCAAGGTCCCTTTGAATGTGCCCTTATCATCCTTTCAATCTGTGGCGCCATTTGTAATAGAAGTTGCACCTGGGTCAATGTCAATAGGCCTCCCCCACCCACGTCCTTTTTCACCTACCAGCGCCCTTTAGGATTGTGGTAGACCGCGTTGTTTCTTAATGTAGTGTCTAGTCTGGGGCCCTTTCACTCTCCAACGCCATTTATGATACCGGGTCGATTGCAATGCGTCTCCCAACTCAAAATCTGTCCACAGTGAGATTACAGAAGAACTATGATACATATAAGGTAGCTGAGTATGGTATAGCTAGACGGTATAGCTAGATGAGTGGCATAGTATTGAGATCAACGAAGTACGGAGGAAGAAGTGGAAGTAAAAGTATAGCAAGCATACCTCAAAAATGAAGCACAAAGCGGTTCAGGGAAAAGAAACGTACGCGGGCGATTAAAGCTACAGTCCCTTTCACTCCGATGGAAGTCGATGTGATATCGTCTCGGACCTCTGTTCCCCAGCTCCAATCGGAGTACGTGCATGAGTTTCTTCAGCGTTAGAGACACCCTCAAGAGTGTCCGAATGTTGCTGCTGAGGAACAGGATCTTCATCTTCACTCCTCTCTGCTTCTGCTTGCGCCTGTACCTGCTCAGGCGATCCATTATTACTCACCCTATCAAGCCCTCCACCAATTGTTCCCATCGCAAACATCGCCTGCCCACCACCAGGAACATTCATCTCTAGATACCCAGGTGGTCCTCCGTGCTTATCGTACGCAGGCAGAACATCCTTATCGTCCACCTCACCATCATAGTCACTCGGCCCACCGCCGACTCTACGTCCGCCTTCACCGATATCGGCAGCGCGTGTACGTGTGCGACGCGCGTTGGGATTTCGGATGGGGTTTAGGTAGAGATGACGATAAGGGTTCGGGTACGAGGAAGAATCAGAGGATTGGTAAGCTGTGGGCACGTTTGCGAGATCGAATGCGGTGAGGTGGTGTGAGGAGAATGAGGAAGAAGAGTGGAGACCTGTTGTGCGCGGGAGTGTGCGCTGTGAGGAGCTTGAATTGCGGGAATGTGTAAAAGAGAAGAAGCCAGAGGCGGATTGGCGGGATCGCCGGGCGTTGTAGAGTCTAATAAGTCGGGTTGGTTTGAGCAGATGCGCGATGCTAAATGGATTTAGAAAAACGCACCTTTTGAATATAATGGATGCTATGATCAAAAGCACGATGGATAGGAATAGCCATTCCAGCACGGACTTTGTTTCGGGACCAAGTAAGCGAGATCACGATGAACGAGTAGAGCATGAAAGATCGACATGTGAACAAATCAATGATACGCATCGATCCAAGTCCATTGTACCCACCTTTGCGATTGAATTTGTAGAGTTACCACTACCATCCTCCGACTGAGAGCTCGTGCTCGGATCCGGAAAAAACGGTGTCGTATTCGAAGCAGCTGAATCCGTGGTTGTGACATCCAACAAGACTGTACTTGTACCAGAATCAGGGCTAGCAGACGATGTGATCGAAACAGTAGAAGAAGTCAAGCTCGCGGTCGACGCAGCTGAACTGGAGTCCGCGCGGGGAAGTATCAGAGCAATCATGTCATACAGATTCCACAGTTGTTTTCGAGAAAGAAACAGATATTACAAGTGAAAAGAAATTTGTGTCTTTTTGTGAGTGAAGGGTGCAGTCTACCACACGTATGTCGATGGTGGCTTTGCGCAGCAAGCAGCAGATCTCCAGTATACGCTTTTTGCGTAATGTCGCTAAATGGGGAAAGTCACGTGTGCGCCGGCTAAATATTACATAAGATATACAGGTACACGCCGCCTCACTTGGCAGGAGCCAGTCTCATATATTCCCAGTTCAACTTTACAGCCCACGACGCAAAACAAGTCATTCCATTGATCCTCGGACTTATGAATCCCGATTTTCCCATGTATCAGCTACATGACGGTGTGGCTGTCATTCCTGGTGAACCCTACTTCACTCAATTCTCCAGCTACATCAACGAAAAGGCGTCCGAAATCCGTTCTCTCGATGCTGAAATTCTTCCTCTTCGTACCGCTCTTGCGAAGCTCGATGAGAGTCGAAAGCACCTTCAGAATGTCCATGTCCATCATCAAGCGAAGGGGTTAGGTCGCTCCAATCCATCGGCTACCTGTGGAAAGTGGAAACACTAGTAGAGATTTTCTCCCTCTGCGTTGAATACGAGATCTCATTCAAGACTGGCGTGAATCATCATGCATGGAGCCTTCCCACTCTCACACGAGTGTGCCATCGGTGTAATTAGCACACTACGTCGCCGAGGTCGGCCTGTGGATGGTTATTTCCCCACCTTGCAGTCACTCAAGATTGATTGCGCTATGATCCTTGGTAACCGTGGTCAACGTGTTCGAAATTGCTCCTAATCTAACACGTTTGGAGATTGACCGACTTACTGGCAAATTCATGTTTTCCTACTCGCAAATCAAGTCGTTCCGGATAGGCTCATTTCTTATCTCGGACAGGCGTTTGAGTAGACAGGAAAAGTCTTCATGCACCAGTGTCGCGATTTGGAGGAACTCGCTTTATTCACTACTCACGAAGATGGTGGTGACCCTTCCCGAATCTTTTATCTATGAATGGACCCTACTAGGAGAACAATCAGCCATATATGTTCTCTATATGCACTTCATTTCGCACTTGGTATCATACCATAGAATGCTCATGAGTAACATCATATCCAGTCCTGCTTCGCTGATTTTGAGTGATGGTAGAGTCAGTATTATTTACAGTGTCCATCACCGACTCCTCTACGTGCCGTGGTTTAAAATGGATCGACTGTGATATAGCTGTCTCTTGGCTGAAAATAGTCTGCGCATATGATTTTTCACGCGAAACGAGAATGATGATGATTGTCGGATATGCTCCCTATAAAATCAAGTCATGTCATAGTGCAGAATAAATGGTGAAGTTAGACGTACAGAAAGGCTGATAGACATCCCAGTAACAGTGGAGGAAATTTCTCCTGCTATGTTGTTTGATATTAGGTTGTTTGTTAGGAAAAACACCTGGAACGAAATACATAGTGAGAAAATAGCCGGTATGGAGTCGGATAATATACGCAACCCAGAAAATGCAGTAGAGTAGGCCCGACTCAACTAGAAGCATTAATATTCTCTCTGCCGGTCGGCTTTTTGAGGATCCCAGATGTGTAGAGATATCCTTTCTATATAGCCTACTCAAAATTAGTCAAGGGTTGGGTCATAACTGCATACTACGCGTACCATGCTTTGATACCGATGAGCAGCGTAGCGACAACGTTCGTAACAAAGGGAGAGAAGGAGAGCAAAAGTGAGTAAGCTCCAGATCCAACGTCCGGACCTTTCCCAAGAAATTGTAATGCGATACGAGTCATGTCAGTAACTGAAGTTCCTATGTACAGCCAAGAGGTCAGTCATTAACTCTAATCAAGCCAGTCATGCTGGTGATCGAGTTCATTCACCTACGGTAGCTAGCATGCACAAGGAGAGAATGGCCTGGACAGTGAGGTTACCTGGCCAGAAGATCCAGGCGCGCCATACAACAATTGCATCACTGAGAATGTACTGTGAACGCAATACAACGTCAGTGTATAAGAATCGTTATCCGAAATCCGCTTACATTCAATCTTAGCAAGCTATCAAACGCGATTGCCACCCTATTAATAAGATTCGAGTCTGTCGGAGGATTGGGGCCCAAAGAACGAATAGAGCTTGTTTGATTGATCATTGTGAGTGTATCAGCGATCAATGCGTTGCAAAACATCACTGTAGTGGCACAGAAAAGGATGAGGCGTGATGTTGAGTTTTTCAGACCGCGAGATCTATATCAGGGAGAAAATTTCCATGTTGGCCGAGTAAGCTCCGATGTTGCCAGCGAAAGCAAACGTCAAACGTCTCGCTCACTCACACAAGCATGTAGATAGCGATCGTGAATAAGGTAGCATGGATGCCTTGTGTGTAGAAAGAGATATTAACATCAGACTAGAAGCTACTAGGAAAGCACGCACCGAGAAGGAGAAACTGTGATATTATCTGCCCTACTAGGGATTCCAAAAACGCGACATCGTCAGCGCTGAGAGGACCGGATTGATCATTGCCAGTGGACATGATAGAGGTGCACGACGCAAACCCGATGAAAGACAGTCGCCCTGGTCTTCGTTGTCGAACACTATGTGCTCTATACGAATACTAACGGAAAGAAGTGCCTGTCGTGGAAGAAACGGAATTTGTAGACCGCAAACGTTAAACCTGCATCCTATATAATTTCCGCACTTGTCGTGCTGCCTGAATATAGCTAGATTAATCGGAACCAATATCATGAAGCTAGAAACCATGGCGGTAAGTCATCAGAAAAAAGAGAGCAAGAGGTGTGAGGACGACAAATAATTCGTCCGGGCCGCCTGTAAACCTGCCCTCAAGTGGCTGAGCGCTTGCAAGTTTGATTTAGGCGCCTAGGCGCTTGTCCTAGTAGACACTAGTTCTTCTTAAACTATATAGAGCTCGCATTCTATGGCTCGTAGCGTCGTCTTCGCGATGATTCCACGATGGGAAAACTTTGGAGAAAATTTCCGGGACGCCTTCGATAATATAGAACGGTCCGGACCTCTTCTGTAGAAGCCGGGCAGACTCCGACAGAGTGTCCTCTTGACATTGGAAAGCATGGAAGGTGCGATATGACAACTGTCTTTTCAATTCTTTTCGGTAACATTCATGCGTCATTAGTCTAGAAATATCGGCTACGAACTAAAAGATGTTATAAAATAGGCCGACGCAGACACGCAAGGCGATTGCAGCCCCAGAGATGATACCTTACCGCAAGCTCTCCATTGCCCTTACGATTTTATGCGCTCTACCGTCTGCAAACTCCGCATCTGTCTCGTCATCCACTGCTCAAACCTTCCTCGGAATTGGCGGGTCGGGAGCATGGTGGCCCCTTGACTTGTACGACTTTCCGGATAACGTACGACAAAACCTCTCCAGTCTCCTTTTCTCTCAAGATGGCTTGGGTCTTTCAAGCTACAGGTGGAATCTTGGAGGTGGAGGAGTTGGGGTGTCTAATCCAACGAGAGCACCGGAGACGCCTTATGTTTCTCCCGGTGTATATAACTTTTCTAAAGATCCGGAGGGTGTATTTTTCCTGAAGGAGGCGCAGAGTTTTGGAGTTGAGAGTCTTACGATGTTTGTCAATAGCGCTCCTGCGCCTCTGACGTCGAATCAAGCTAGTTGTGCTGGGACATTCGTCAATGGTGAGTACCAAGTCTTTGTTTGAGTCTATATTCTTGAAACGACCCGTTCGGATGGAATTCTTGCCAGGTTCAGGACCAGCGTACGCGACATACCTCGTTGATGTCTTGAGTCACTGGCGAAATGAAGGGATCAACATCAGCTACATTTCTCCAATGAACGAACCCGATGATAGTTTTGGTCCCGAGCCATGTGGTCAGGAAGGGATGGAAGTTTCCGCGAATCAGTGCGTTAACAAAAAGAATAAATCTTTGTGCCTGTCCGCTGACTCGGCTGTAATACTCAGGCGTGCTGAAGTTATCAGCAGCCTTTGGGATGCACTTGACTCTAGAGGCTTGAGCGCGACAGTGGGAATTTTAGCAGATGAATCGTCTTCATTGAGTCTCGCGACTAGTGAATATCCGGTATGGCTACCGGATGTTGTCGATATGGTTAGAATATTCCAGTGAAAGTTCTTGGATCGAAAAATGTAGCAATCTCATCATCATTTCTTCTAGGTTGCTTTCATTGACCATCACACATACGATTTCCCCTCGGACGGGAGTTACACGTCTTATGTCGAGTCGCTTCAATCTAAATTCCCTGGGAAGGTAACTTGGATGTCGGTGAGTTTGAATTACAGAGGACGTGTTAGTATTCAGATGTGCTGACTACATGATTCACTTCTAGGAAATTTGCTGCTCGTTAGGTGAGCCTAATGGTACTGGTCGAGGGTATAGTGGGGGGTACGATCCTACGTACGTTCTTTCGTTCACGTTTCTTCGACTTCGCATCCTGAATCATATGGATTCAGGATCACAAATGCTCTTATGTTTTCCGGGATGGTGTTCCAAAGCTTGGTTTTGGCCAGTGAGCCTCACTATGATGTACGTATTCGGTATCGTCATCATACCCAGTTCTCTAGTAATACTTGTTCTTTCTAATGTAGTTCTGGACACTCGTTTCGAAAGGTACGAATTCAGGCTTCGACTTTGAAGCCTGGATGTGTAATTGATTGTTTGCGCTCAACTTTAGAGATTGGATGCTCACCATTCAATGACCCTTCATGTGCCACTACACCCAATTCGGACGGATGGACAGTAGGTGTCAAGTCTTCTTGCATCGAACGAACGAACTTGTTGGTTAACGAAAATGTGGCCTTATCAGGACGGAATGATCTACTATGATCCAGACTTTGCGACAAACGGAAATTTCGAGTTGTGTATGTGGCAAGATTGCACGAAATTCGTTCAAGTTGGACATCTCCTGACTGGGGTTTTTCTAGATATCGTAAAGCATTTCTGGACCTACAAGCACTTCGGTAACTTCGTCAAACGTACGTTTACTCTCAATTAGGATGTCGAATTACCGTTCCCAAGACACTTTTTGTCTTTCGTTCTAGCCGGAAGTGTACGACACATTGTCACAGGTTCAGACGCCAGTGAATTCACTTTGGCCGTTGCTGATTCGGAATCATACTATATCATCGCCATGAATCCAAACACGACTGAGTCGACTCTGTCGTTGACTTTCCCTGAAAGTGTTTGCGCTTCGGGAGGGTTTAGGACGTCCGCGGGGGAGGATTTCGCTTTGGTATCTGTAGCAACGACGGGAGACAATGGAGAGACGTGGGCGTTGCCGCTGAATGAGATGAGCTTGACGACATATGTGTTTGGGCGTGGGGCTTGCCTAGGTACGTGAAGTACGAGTATTATACAAGCGTAAGTCACCACCCCTCTGCGACTGTGCGGCACAGCGACTTCGAACAGGAAGCGCTCATCCTTACGGCTTCACTTGATGCTACCAGTAATCGACCAATTTTGACAAGCAACTTCTACATTTAATACCGAGCTCGTAACATTGCGGTAGTTCCTACATAGGTAAACTTTTGTATCTCTTCGAGCGAATAAACGCGAACTTCCATATGCGCCAGGTCGATTGTCCCTGCGACTAAGACCATCATCATATTCCCTTCACCGAATTTCTGACGAACGACGGGATGTGTTGTTCGAGAATATTGGATTCGTAAAATTTCAAAGTTGGGCTCCTTGCCCCATCCTGCATCAAAATGCTAATGGCGTTGGGGAGGCAGCGTGAGAAAAACCATGACGAACTCGGCGCGGTCAGCACGTTGAAGCCGAAGTGGCTGTGAGACAGTGTGAGTCCACTGGCGCCTACTGGCGCCCACACGCTTCTATAGCTCTCTTTGATACTAACCATCATCTGTGCTCAGTATTCAAACACGTATGGAGGAAACCCCTCCTCCTTTTTATACTGCTATACAAAATGATGATTCCGTGAGGTATGAATTATGACTCTCTGAGTAGCATCAGTGGTTTTAAAACACTTGATCTCTTAGTACAGCAGATGAGCGGACTCCTCTCAAAGGAGCACAACAGCGCTCTACATCCGGAGTATGGCTCAGGAGCGCCGTCGTCTTTTTAGTTGTTCTTTTTCTAGGCCAGCTTTTCTTCCTCGGGCTGAACGCAGTGGCCGTGGAAAGCCAGAGAAATAACTGGAGACTGGAGCAGCGTAGAACTAAGCTCGAGTTTCAGAGAGAGAAAGAGATCTGGAACAAAGAACAGATGGAGAAGGAACGAGCTCTAGAGCAACAAAAGGCTGCCTGGTACCAGAAACAGTTGGGTGTACAACGAGATTTTGAACGACAAAAACAGAATTGGCGCCAAGAACAGATGGAAAAGGTGCAAGATCTCGAACGACAGAAAGCCGATTGGCATAACAAGGAGGTACAACGCGATGCTATCCGCCGTGAATGGGCAGCGGAAGATGGCGCGATGGATAGAAAGCGTCAGGGATGGGCTGATGAAGACAATGCGAGAGAGGAAGATGAGAAGCGTCGAATTGGCGCTG
Organism: Omphalotus olearius VT 653.13; assembly: GCA_000296255.1. NCBI lineage: Eukaryota > Fungi > Basidiomycota > Agaricomycetes > Agaricales > Omphalotaceae > Omphalotus > Omphalotus olearius. The sequence continues at coordinate 59,025 of JH814880.1, forward strand.
GCTTACGATGGACGGAAGTCGTGCCCACCGAGAGGTGCATGCAGTTTGGAACACGGGAGTTTTCGTCCCAGCTTTTGAATCTACCGGAAGGTTTGCGTCCTTCGGACAAGATTCAATGGTGCTACAGGACACAAGTAGAGATCCACGGGAAGAGAATCGAGAGTCCCAGTATTTGCTCATTGGATCGAGAGAATGTATACGCGCGCTGGACGGTCTCTCATGGGAACCCATCCTGCGAGACTTGGTGGGAGTCCTTCAATGATGAGGTGCGTTGATCCTCAAACTTCAAAGACGGTTTGTAATTACTTTGGATTGTACAGGGATGTTTGGCTGAGGGCTCTAAGAAACGTGTAAGTGTGTATATCGCAGTTCTGTCTGTATACTCATTCAAGGGTTCTTCTTAACAAAAAGCGTATCCGGGCTAGGCTCGGAAACCATCTTCCTCCTTGGGATAATTGGAAGGAGATGTGCGCGACTACACCGGTGGATATGTATGGTCAACACTTTGATCATCCTGATGCGTGTAATGAATGGGTACGTCAAGTCTGTTACCAATAAGGGAATCGAAGTTCATAATACCCATTCAATAGGGAGGTCAAGGTATCATAGGATTCTGGTTTATTCGTGATGAAAGCTGTTGAGATTTCTATCAAAGTGCTAGTCTGGTAAAAATGAATTTGTATCAATTGTTTTGTCTCGAGTTATGTACTTAGAAGACAGTTCTTGGATTACGAAGTCTAGACGTAAGTACAACATGTGAATGTTGCAGCTGAGATTGCCGCAATTGACCGCGCTTTACTATAAGTATGTACGTACACTGGCGCTCACAGGCTTCTACAGCACTCTTTAATACCAACCATCATCTGTGCTCAGTATTCAAACACGTATGGCAACCCCTCCTCCTCTTTATACTGTTATACAAAATGAGGATCCCGTGAGGTATGAATTCTGACTCTCTGAGTAGCATCGGTGGTTCTGAAATACTCGATTTCTCTGCAAGGCAATCACCAGATGAGCGGACTCCTCTGAAGGGAGAACCACAGCGCTCTAGTTGGGCCGCAATATGGAACTTGAGGAGCGCCGTCGTTTTTGTCGTCATTCTTTTTTCAGTCCAGCTTTTCTTCTACGGGCTAGACGCAGTGGCCGTGACAGGCCAGAGAAAGGCCTGGAAACTCGAGCAGCGTAAAGCTAATCAGGAACGATTGGATGCACAAAGAGATTTTGAGCAACAAAAACAGAATTGGCGCCAAGAACAGATGGAAAAGGTGCAAGATCTCGAACGACAGCGAGCCGACTGGCGTAACAAGGAGGGACAACGAGAAGACATCCGCCGTGAATGGGCAGCGGAAGATATCGCGATGGATAGAAAGCATCAGAGATGGGCTGATGAGGACTATGCGAGAGAGGAAGATGAGAAGCGCCGAATTGGGTCTGGGTTACGATGGACGGAGGTTGTTCCAACCCAGCGATGCTTGCGGTTTGGCACGCGCGAGTTCTCGTCTCACCTTCTGAATGTACCAGGTGATTTGAATGATTCGGACAAGGTACAGTGGTGCTACAAGACAGAAGTAGAGATCCATGGGAAAACAATCGAGAGTCCCAATCGTTGCTCGTTGGAATATTTTGATGGTCACAAGAACGTACGTGGACAATGGACAGTTTCGACTGGAAACCCTTCCTGCGAAACTTGGTGGGAACACTTTCGTGATGAGGTGCGTTATAGCTTAGCCTGCTGATGTATGGGAGAAAGTCTTACTAGTTGGGTAGGGATGTATGACTCAAGGATCGAGGAAACGTGTTAGTTATTCTCCTACTGATTATGCCAAGTCAGTCTGCATGCTCATTCAATGCTTATACAGATGATTCGGGCTCACCTCGGAAACCATCTTCCTCCTTTGGATAATTGGAGGGAAATGTGCGCAACCACAGCGGTGGACATGCATGGTCAACATTTTGATCATCCTGATGCGTGTAATTTATGGGTAAGTCTGTGCATTGTGGTTGGAAAACGATAGTCTGATAAAACATTAAATAGGAAAGAGAAGGGGTCATTGGATTCTGGTTCATTGAAGACGAACACTGTTGAGAGACCAAGGCGCCGCTGGTACTTGCAATTTGTATCAGGGATGATCATTTGATGCATGATGAGGTGGCTAGTGAAATTGTTATTCTTTTTGGTCATTGTAACCCAAAACGTCTGAAATGAGAGTATGAGAATCTAATCATTTATGAATCACTGACCACTGTTGTGTCACGGCTGACCATCATCTACTCGACAATTACTATCAACAACCTATTCGCAAGCCGGTTCCTCAAAGGTTCTTAGACATCGTTACTGGGATACGACGTGTTGTATTAGTACCGCACCAACAATAATAATGCGAAACATGCAGACCTTAGGCAACCGGTCAACCGGTCAAGCTAAGGGCAAAGCGCCCAATTTCGAAGACTATATTATTACATAATCTGTCTGAGTTTCAAAACTCCTGCCAGTGTTGGGGCGCTTCCTGGTTGCCTGAAAGAGACCACACGGTGTCAAGTCGATCGGACTCATTAGAGTACTATGTAGGGAAATATTTCCTGCAGGTTCTACTATTACCGCCACAATCACTTCACCTTCAGTATCGTCGCTGGCCCCGTTTTGTCTTCGCTTAGCTTTAAAATGTCTAGTACCGCTTCGATTCTTTCGAACCGTAACATCGACACTGTCTCAGCGCTCCTAATTGCTCAGCTTGCTCTGGATGATATCAACGAATTCTATCGTACGACCGGCAAGAGGACAGGTTCGGCTGGGAAACATGATGCGTCTACTTTGTCGGACGTGGAATACGCGTTTCAATTGCAGGCAGAGGATTACAGGACGTTTTTGGCTGATCATGGGCGATCTGTTGACCCTGAGCAGGTGAAACATTTCCCCAACACCGGACGAAAATAGGAGAACGAATGCTGATTATTCTGTACAGAGCAATTCTCCCTCGTACGTCGAAACTTGATTTACCATGTCTGGGTGCACTGACTGCCTTGTGGTCATTCAGACCTGTAAACCAGTCCCCGGTAGATGGCAGCAGTGGCGAAAGCGACGTTGAATCGGATGCTTCTCAGAGTATGCTAGGGCAACCAAATGTCGATGACCCTCTAACAGACTCAACGTGAGCACAACGTTTCCGTCTGCGGGGTGATGCTTATGTTCAGATTTCAATACTCAGACATGCTCACTTCCAAGGAACATGCGTAGTCTGCGCGGACATCGTTCCTCCCACAGGTTTTCAAACGTCATGCAAGCATTACTACTGCACGCCATGTCTCGAAAATTACCTTGCAACGTGTATCGATAACGAGAACATGTTCCCACCTCGCTGTTGCGAACAATTGTTGCCGTTAGATCAGCTGCAACTATCTGGAAAGAATCCTTCTTCGTCCTACTCGAAACTGGGAGCGTCGTTCAAGAATGGGGGACCGTTTATTCTCGATTACAACTTGGTTTCTCGCTTCTTGGAGAAATCTGTAGAGTTCAAAGTAACTCCCAAGGATCGCCTCTATTGTCCCAATCCCGTCTGTTCACGTTTCATCGGATCATGTCCTACTCTCAAGGAAGCGCAGCCAATAAGTTCCGATTCGAAGACACAAACGACATCGCAGAATTGTGTAGGTCATGCCTCCGTCACATGTATATTTGTCTAATGATCCATCTCAGAAGTCTGACTCGACCGAGTGTGGTGAATGCCACACAAAAGCCTGCTTGTCGTGTAAGAAGCTCGCGCATCCAGGCGTGACTTGCCAGGAGGCTCAGACGGAGGAGGATCGCCAGGCCGAGGCGAAGGTAAGAGAGTTGGCGAAGGAGAAGAACTGGAAAACATGCCCCGGATGTAGGGAGATGGTCGAGTTGAACGGAGGCTGTGCTCATGTAACATGCAGGTGCAAGCGCCAGTTTTGCTATATATGTGGAGGTAACTGGCCTGCGGCGTCGGGGGGCAGAAATGCAGTTTGTATTTGTAGGTGAATGAATGACTCGGGTGTTGGTGTTGCGGAAACTGCTGAGCGTAAGTTTTGGCTTCCAGAGGTTAGATAGATATAATATTCCAATTTACGCTCTAATATCTCGATCTACGTGTATCTATATTAACGTAAACTATGTAACACGGCATAAGTTCAAGATAACAGCGACCATTTGACACAAGGCAAAAGGCATACGTAGCAAGTTGTGTTGAGTACTTCGGAAACAGGTAATGGTTATGGCTACTCATGGTTGAATTGCTTTCGCAGCTGTCGATGGCTTGGTAGGGCCTTCTACTGCATTCAGAGGGGGTAAAGATTGCGTCACTCCGGAGGAAGAGGTCGACGGAGGATCTGGATGCACTGGGACCTTGACCATAGACACCCTCGCTGCCATCGCCTTTCTCTTACTCACCTCCTCCCTTGCCGCCCTGTCAACCCTGTCTTTCCGTTCTTGCTCTATCCATGCCCCGACTCCCGACAGCGCCAGCTCGGGCTGCTTCTTACACCCCAGGAGATACCCTTGAAGCTCGGCAGTCGAAAATTCGTCCGATGGGATTAGAGAGGCAAACCGTTTAGAGAGTTCCTGTGTGCATTGACTACCAGGATCTACTGTCGCCAGCGAATTGTCGACAGAGACAGGGGCAACAGATTTCTCGGTATTGATGGAGGATGAAGTGCTCGCGGTTTCAGGGAAGAATCGGAGAAAGAGTGCAGCTGCTTGATCTTTCGTAGCGAGACGGTACTGTAATTTTCTATCGATACGGCCGGGTCGAAGCAGCGCTGGGTCTAAACGGTCCATGTAGTTGGTCTATGGAATGTCTGAATGAGCATTTGGGGAGAAGGAGAAATTGTGGGGGTGACGTACAGTTGCAAAGAATAGCTTGCCCTCTTCGCTTCCTACACCATCAATGACATTGAGAAGACCGGAGAGCGTGATAGAGGACTGGCGCCGAGAGGATACAAATGCCGGAGTCATCATGCCACGGTAATTCATGACATCCATTGGATCGTTGTCAGATTCTTCACGAGAGGGAAACGCGCAATCGATATCCTCGATCAGGAAAATGGAATGCTTGGGGATTGAGGACGCCGCGCGCTGAAGAAACGCGTCAGTCATACTGGAAATTTGATCAGAACCAGGAAAGGCAATAATAGTTGAATGACGTACCCTCCGGAGGAAAGTGAGAGGGAGTAGATTTCGAGGCCCAGTTCGCTTGCCTACATGATATCAGTTGTTTGTTCTTCAGTCAAATTTGCGAAAAAGTCTTACAAGGGCATAGATAGTTGAAGCTGAATGATCTCATGAACAATTTGTGCATAGTACTGCAACGAACACTTACTTTTACCACTTCCTGGGGGACCATGCAACAGATACCCTCTTCGATGAGGTATTCCTCGCTCCACGTACCAATCTTCTGTGTCGAAAAATTCTTGGGTGTCTTGCACAAGCGATTGAATGAAATCCTGCTCTAAGATAATGGAGCTAAGTGGCCTTCGAACCTTCCGCTTGGAAATGCACCAAGGGTATGACGGGTTATGATTCATCTAAAACCTGAGGTTCAACCATCTAGGACGGAAATAAAGAAAATGTGTGCAGACCGTGTCTACCATGTGAACAATGACATCGGGCTTGCTGACTTGGATGTAGCGAAGACGTGCTTCTTCAACGAGTGTTGATAGAACAGACATGTCCAAGGTATAGATTCTAAGCAAACGAGACTTCAGAGAAGAGGGGTGAAATGGAATGAGGATCCTCACGTTAGGCTTATGCTACCAACAGTATCATACGAACCGAATGGACTCATGGCCCGTGGTGCCGTGGTTTTTGACCGCTTGATTTCCAACCAGTAGCCTTTCCACCGAAAAAGTTGAGGCACCTCGTATGTCGGCACGTATTCTGCGTTGGTGCCTTTCATAACTTCATCAGGCCCTGTCTTGATGGCCCATTTGCGTTCTGAATTTCTTGCACTGACTTTGAAGTCACGAGAACGTCGCCACACTCTCTCCTGTGTCTTCAGGGGATTGACTCATCATTACTGTGAACCGACAGCGAAGACGAGTTGGTGATACGCACTAGAAAATGCACAATCCATTCATATGTCGGGTCTCCTTGACTGAACTGAGCTGTTATTGAGTACTCTGGGGGGAAATCGTTAACGGTGAAAAAAGAAAACCAAGCATATTGTGACGTACGAAATCTGTATCTCTCCAGCAACCATTGGCATAATCTCCTTCCTATAGACGAACATGAGTTCAAAATACTTTCAAAAGTCTCTCGATTGAACGGCCAACCTGTCTCGATGATTGAACCAATGACCAAGAGTTTTACGCTGTTGAAGATATACGAGCTAGAAAAGAAAGCGGCGAAAAGGGAAGACAAGCCGAGGAATTGTGGGAACCAGCCTGACTTGACTCTTGACCACGACGTATCTTCAAAAACGCCACCAGTGAAAGACTCTCCCCAAAATTCGTTCATGTTATTTAGCCGAGGATGGACGTCAAGAACAGAAGGAAGTTTTTACGCATTTATGAAATGCATAAAAGCGCTCTACTTGTGGACCCGACCTTGATCTGGCAGGCAATCGAACATGTGGAATCATTCCGAGTCAATATTACTCTTTCGGTTACACAATGAATGGCCAATTCAGGAGACCATTTTTCAAGATGTACATGTTGGATTGTAGTCTGCGTCGACCTTGTTCAAGCCTTGCTGCATCAAATGTTTTCATACATTCAGAATCGCACAGTGGTCTTTTATCGTAAGTTTTACTCTCAATCTGTCTCTCTAAATCAGTTTTGATCTTCTAGTAAGAGGCATATAGGTGATCTTTTTACGGTATTTCACATCAGCCTCCGGGGCCTCCCCGGTGTAAGTACCAGAGCATATTGCCCATTGCGGACTAGAAGCTGTTGTTTTACGTGCACGAACAACGTACATAGACGCCCTCTCGTAATTGCTGAGATTTGAGCGGTGGAACTTCTCTTCTGCATTCAAAGTCGAACTGGAAATGTGCCGTCGTAACAACGCAAATAGTGACATTCCTGTCCCGTTTACAGTTGGTAGTATATAGGCCGATTTGGTTTTCGGCGCATCAAGTCCAGGAACATCCTTTTTTATCCAACGCTTCTATTACCAAGTACATCAAAACTATGTATGGGCCAGGTATGTGACAGAGTCGTTGGAATCTTCCAGTAGCTTCAAATTTGTCTCACCCATAGATCGCTCCGCCAATCACTGGACGACCCTCCATGTCCAGTAAGTGACTGACCTAATTCAATGATCATCATGGGAGCCACTGGCATCTCAGAGATACTTCCTATGTTTTTTTAAAAACTCTAGGTGATGCAACGAGGTATCAAACTCAATTCCATTCATACTTATACTTGGCGATTGTGGGAGAGTCTGCTAGTTTCTTTCAAGTTCTTTCCCCCACCTCTATCGACGAAGTAACTGCCTCAACCTTAGTCTCGTGTATTAACGTTCCAGATTTTCATCACCAATGTTCTCTGTACGTGATCGCACCCAAAGTACTCAAGTACTCGTGTCCTGACTTTGTCTCTCATCACTGTCATTTGAATCGAAATCCGATGCGTCCTGCGTCCTGCTCACTATTGAAGTTGACGGGGCATACCCCAAGCGTTGGTCTTCTTCATGAGGAAGATCTGTTGAAGGTCGCGGGAGCCACCATGAATGCTCTAGCAAAGAATGATTTGACTTGCTGTTTGTGTGGGAGCATGGGTTGCTACTTGTACGGTATGAAAAACCGAATGCCACATGTATGAATCATAAGTGTCTTTTTTTCTTTTCATAGCAACAACTGACTGCAATTCATTGATTCAAATTCCAGGATATCGATATGTTAATATCCTCTACGACCCCTCTCGATACAGAAGAAATCAAACACCTAGTAGTCGCTACGGACTCAAACTTCTACCTCGTCCCATCAACAAACCCGCTTGCGACGTATGAAGTTCTCTGGTATCGCATTTCTCAGGGGCTCTCTTGTAAAGTTGATATTCTGGTGCCAGGCAGAGGAACGTCAATGCACTTGCCTCGTATACCGAGTGACAAAGTCGTTTGGCGTACTAAACCTGCGCATTCTTCCCAAGGAGCTACCCAATTGACCTCCAGCGACTCGAAATACCCTGTCATGCCGCTCCTCCCTCTCCTCCTCCTCAAAGTTCAAGTGTGGCACGACTGCCGCCACGCTGAACAACAGTACAGGCGGGATAGAGTAAGCACGTACGTTGCGGATATTGACGAGATGGTCAGGATTTCGAACGAAGAGTGTGATCGGCGCGGGTCTGACGCAGTACGCGGCGTGTATGCGCACGTATCGGATTGTCAACAGTGGATCGAGGCTCGGTTTTTGAACAGGACGCAGGATTATGTGAAGGAGTATTATACATCCCGGGGAAATAGTTCAGTGTGGCAGAAACTCGGATTGGGTATGTGAGTAAGAGTACGAATTATGTGGCCAGTTCTTCTAGTCTTGTGATCCTAACTTGTACATTATATGTTGGAAATATGAAGAATCCCCGTGTTGTGCCGTACCCGGTACCGTCTGAGCTGGCTTGATAAATGTGCATTGACTGCAATATTCACAAGTATTCGTAGTACTTGTAATCATGGTCTATGTATATAGTTGATGAAGTTGTCGAAGTCAATGGTCATTGCAGGCGCCGTTCAGCTGAGTCAGCAGCTTTGGCCCGCATGATGAGTGGCGCGACCAGGCAGGACATTTCAAGGTCACCTTTCGACTTCTATTTGTCGTTTTCAACCTTTGACTCGACTTGATTTAGTATCTCTCTGTTGAAAAAGAAGTTGCTTGCTTCCATGACTCCTGCTCGTCTTCCTCCTCTCACTGCATCGATTGGTCAAGCTTGCTATAAATGTTTTAAGGACGAATCTGATCATCGCGGCCGCTCTCTTTTGCGATGTTCCCAATGTCACACTGTGGCTTACTGTGGTTCAGGTGAGTACAGGTATCGCGTCAATAACTAGTGTGTGGACAACGATTTACGCGTCTCTCTTCTTCTAGAATGCCAGAAGGTCTGTTCAATTTCAAATGCGTGTATGTGCATTGTTGAACGCGTTTCATACAGGCAGATTGGGCGAGCCATAAGAATATTTGCAAAGCTCTCCATTCACTGGAGAATGATGTTGCTGCAAAAGTATCTCTCACCGTCAGATTGTCGCATACTCCTGTTACGAATGCCGACGATTTGAATGATACGTGTCTCAGAAATGGAATCCACACTCTCAACCTTATTGAAGGGGGTGGAACTTTCAAGCGGGCTATGGATGTGACTGAAAAAAATCTGATTGGATGGGAGCCCAAGTGTCTTGCGTGGTATGAATGTTATTGTATGACTTAACTGGGCGTTCTGGTCTAATCGATGACCCAGTGCTCGAACTGATCGTATTATTCGGATGGAAAAGTCTCCTCTTCATTCGGCTCTCAAGTCCTGTCCTGAATGCCGATTGGCATTTTACTGTTCTCAAGAACACTGGGACGCCGTTCGTACGAAGCACATGTCTGGGCCTTGCGATGATTCGCAGGATGGAATGACGCAGTGCCAGGTGAACCAGGCTATTTGTATGGACAGTGTATTTGCCAACGTAATGGCGGGAGCGCCGACTCCTCCTGATGGGCCTTTCCAATTCCAGTGGGCACCTGAGCGCACGAAAAGGCGCTGGGAGCCACTCAAGGCGGGTACTTGGGAAGAAGAATTCGGACCTGATGTCAAAGCCGAGTTGGGAAATTCAGCTGTTCTCCCCATCGTTCCATTTCTCCGGGCTGCATCGGAGGGGCTTTCTATGCCCATGACTATTCTGTATGCTTTGCAGCATCTTAATGATACGGATAAGTGGACAAGTCAAGAAACTCTAACGATTCATGTAAGCGCACGATATCCAACAATTTTCATGAACTATCGGTAGCTTTTCTACACAGGTTTTAGGGGCGTATCAGCTTGAAGTCAACTTTGCACAAATGTTTGAAGAGATCTTGCACCGTCTTCCAGAAGTGAAGACGCTTAAGGTCGGTCATTCGGTCTTGATAAACATAGCGCACTCAGGCTGACTAGTCGATAGATTATACTTTGTGGGCCGCAATTGAAGAACCTCATAGTCCCTTTCTCCAGTCGCCCAATGGACATGGATACATGCCGGCGCGTTTATGCAATTTTTTGATTGTCTCCTGTGTTAAAGATTCACATGATGAGCAGGGATTGTCGGCGGAAGAATCGCAAAAGAATCCATGAACATAGTGCCGAGTAAGATATTTGTTGTGCTGTTCTCTCACCAGTCACTGAATTCAAGCCTTCTTAGCGCGTACCATGACTATGCTGAGAGACTTGGCAGGCAATACGTTAAACCCGACCTTGCGATCGCCTTCAATACTGGCGCGTCCCAAGAGGTCGATGATTCGTGGAAGAAAACTATACGATTCCTTGTGCGTGAAAAGATTGCAACGGCCTTTACTGTAAGAACACCCGATCTTTATGTTTGGTGAACGTGTGATATAGTCTTTGGTACAGTCGTACAACAGTGAAGAAGCCAAACCTGAAGCGAGGATGCTAGAGGAAGCTGGTGTAAAACTTGTACCGGCACTCGGACCTGTCAAGAATCCCTGGGGAAGCGCTCTGGCAAGACCGGAACCAAATAGAGTGACTGGATTCTACTCGGTAAATGGGTGGCTTTGCGGTGGTTTTCGTTGATTGTGATGGTTCGTCTTTGGACAATGGAGCTTGATAGTGTATTAGCGTGTATTATACGAAATTGTATTCTTGGTACTCCGCTCTCGGTAAAAGTCTGTAATGGATCTCTTCATGTAATTATATTATATTGGTAAAATGCAACACTTCTTTGGCAATTTCGGTTTCACGCGCGCTTTGACAGTGACAAATGTACACATATGTCACGTGGCTGCGCTTTGCTTCCTGCCAATCCATCTCAACAATTTGAACAAATCCTGATCTAAGAAACGTTCTTCTTCGCTATGGTCGTACAAGCCAACATTACTATAACAGACAATGCTACCGAAATCACCAGTAAACTCGCCTCTCTTACTCGTACGGATCTCTGGTTTTCGGACGGGAATATCGTCCTCATCGCTGGCTCGTTCGCGTTCAAGGTTCATCGTGGACAGCTAGAGCGCCATTCCGAAGTCTTTGAAGGAATGCTTGGTATTCCTCAGCCTGGCGGACAAGATATGGTCGATGGATGTGTATGTGTCGAATTGCACGATTCACCAGATGACGTGTATCATTTTCTGAGCGCGCTGTATGATGGGATGTACGTCTCTAAATCCTTGGTGATCTGGACTGAATGAATAGCGAGGCCAACCGGCGGTGTTGTGGACAGGTACTTCTCTTCGCCTCGCCATGAATGCCTTCCGCGCCTCGCCGCTGTTCTCCGATTGTCTACAAAGTACTTCGTTCCTCAGCTCCGAGGGCTTTGTCTTGAGCGTCTCGCGCTTGATTGGCCCTGTACTTTGGAAGGATGGGATGCTCGTGAAACGGAAGCTATTACTCTGAAAGGCGGTTACACTCCTAGGGAATACACACCGCATCCAGTTCTGATAATCGAGCTCGCTCTGGAACTGGGTCTCACTCATCTTCTTCCAAGTGCTTTCTATGACCTCTCAAGGTATGGGCCCAGCAAGATTATGCAAGGAACTCCAGGGATCAAGCTCGTCATTACGAATGAGAATACAGAACCTCTTCAAGTTCGACTTTCTACTGATCTTCTTGTACGTACTCTCCGTGGACGCGAACGAGCTCAAGAGTTCCTGTTCTCTTTCCTGTGTTCTCAGGTGGAAAATCGATCACCATGTGCGGACTGTGCTCACCGACGCCGACCTCAAGCTTCCATCGAACAAAATCATCCTTGCGTTCAAGCTTTCAATCTTGTTGCTTTTGCAGTTTTTCGTTGTATCGGTGGAGTCGCCATTGGGCGTGATGCCGATCCTTTGTTTACGCTCTTTCAGTGTATGGAGCGTCTTAGTAGGGCGGATATTCTGGAGGGAGAGAGAGCGAGGCGGTTGATGTGTACGCCGTGCAAGTTGGACTTCTTGAATGATTGTGTGAAAGAGAGGTCGGCTGCGTGGATGGCTATTCCCAGTTGGTTTGGTCTGACCAATGATTCCAGGAGTGGCTGGGGTGGCGATGAGATTGTCGAGAAGGAGCAGGAACCATCATCAACTGAATAATCCATACATTATTACCCATATGATATATGGTACTCGACTACATACATACATATACTTATCTACACACTAAAGTTAATCCCATGGCTTGATCATAGTCGCATAGATCCCCGCGATGATTGGAGTGATCCAAGTCTGCCATGTCCGGCTATGTGCCTTACAATATATGTGTACATAGGTAAAGATAAGTACTTGTTGGGTTTATCCTGGAACGGAGAATAGGCGTCACATTGCGATACTACTTATCATTGCAAGTGCACATAATCAAGGCGCGATACGGGGTGAGTACATACATACATATGGAAGCATGTGTATACATGAAATGCTGTGTCTTGGTGTCTTGGTATTGAACGGCGTGGGTTAGGTCCTCGTAGGTTCTCGTAAGGAGCATTGAGGCCTTGAGGACCGGGGCCATCTAGCACTCATACCGGCGGGCGGCTGCCGGGCCTTACTTATATTTATGGTAACTGCGACCTGCAACCGATTTTGTCGACCGGAAGTGTATTAGTAATACGGTAAGGAACTCCTAACCCTAGGCCGGTCATGAATCTTTTTTCGCAACGCACCCAAGTCAGACTCCGACTCGCCGCAGAGCGTCCTGCTTCTTTCTGTCTTCAATTCTGCATACTTTCTTGGACGCGACTTAAAGCATGACACCAGAACTTGATGAATTCGAAGTTTCTCAACTACGTTGCGTCAATGTTCTACCAATTTTTCGAGACAGAATCACTGCAGAACGCATGTCCTAGTGGCTCCTGAAAGGCTGAATCGCGCATACGCATATTCGCTAGCCAGCTCTGGACATTTGCATATGGCTAAATCCGTGGGGGTACTGTATATGTAGCACCGCCCTGTCTGACATTTTGAACATCTCCATGTGCTTCTTTTCTTTCCAAGCCCTCCACATACTCCACCGTCGGAGTCGTGTGCAAGAAAATTCGAGGTAAGAGCATGTTTTTGTGCCTGAATATGACCATACATTCACCATACTGAAGCCTTAGGTCGGCTTAGAGTGGTTCATCGGAGTTTGTCATCGCTTTTCTTCGTTCAAGAAATGTGGTAGGATTCCTACAAGTTTCGCTTATATGCTTGACTTTTGGGACGCATGGCTGATTGTCTTCTACTTCTGTCAAACAGGGTTCCAAATACAAAACATGGATCCATTTGCGCCTCATCACACCATCTTCACTTGATTGCAGACCCAATACTTCATCACCCATCGTTCAACTACCCCGTCCATGGTATGTACATACTACGTATACCGACTTAATGTTGTGCCTTACGGACCTATGGCTATTCACTATTATATAGACAAATTTTAGAGATCAAATGATGTTCGGCACACGCTTGGTTGCAAGTTCCTTATCTAACGAAAAGCTCCGACTGCCACTTGAGCCAAATCTTAGTACTTATCGCGCCATACAACCATGTGCCTCTGCTACACTTCCAGGCCCCGTATTGATGTGACAATTACTTCGAAGAATAAAAAGGGCATGGGATCTTCTGGAATATCTTGAAGCCCTGCTTTCCTTCTGTGCTCCTCGCTCGTCTCGTGCAAGAAATGGCAGCGATTGACGCAGTACCGACGCTTCACGGCGACGAGCCACCGCCGTTCGATGAGAAGGCTGACATTAAGAACTCCAGTCGTACGGACTCTTTGACCGACGAGAAGTTCGACGGGAAGGAGCAGCTTGCCATCGACACCGACGAAGTAGGCGAGGTTTTCACAGACGGCCCTCGGCTCATCGACTTGGGAGAGGATGGAAAGGAGCGGCCCATTGGTAGACTCTGCCTTGAATTCAAAGAAACCGCTTTCATTCTAATGCTATGGCGTAGAAACGGACTCGGATTACTCTCTCCGTTTGATCTCTCTTGAGGACGACCCCACTCTCCGCATATTCACTTTCCGGATGTGGTTCCTTGGTCTTGGGCTCTCTTGTTTCGGCTCAGTCTTGGGACAGATCTTTGTAAATGCCTGGCTTCCCGTCGCCTTTGATGTTCATGCTGATATCGCCTTCTTCCCTCTTAGTACTTCCGCCCTCAAACGGTAGACACCATTCTTCTGACCTATCCGTGTTAGGTCTTGATCATCCGTCCTATTAGATTTCGGTCAGCTCTCTGTTCCTACAGGTCAGTTTAACTCCACGAACACCGCGATTCGACTATTTACCAAAATGTCCGTTCTAGATTATCTCGTACATCTTTGGAAAGGTAAGCTTACAGGGTACATTGTTGACGTTAGTAACTCATCCGTTTTTTACGTAGGTCCTAGAAGAGATTATCCCGGGACCAAGTGAGAGTGCTCGTATCAAGACACCGAACAACGCATTTTGGAGGTATGCATTCTCTATCAGACGACGAGAAAAAAAATCACATTTCTCTCTTAAGGTTCATGAACCATGGTCCCTTCAGTAAGCAGCGAACCTGCTCATTTTGATATGAACTAACCGGAGGTGACTTCGTCAGACCTTAAGGAGCACGTTGCGATCACCATTATGTCGTCTACCGCGTCGGTATCGGCTTTGGCAATCAGTATCTTTGCCTCTCAGGATCTTTACTACAACGTCCGTCCCAACGCTGGTGTTGGTATTTTCACGTCAGTGTTTCAACCACCCGTCTAATCGCACTTCCGAATGACGAGTGATTTGCAATTTCAGCCTGATTTCCTCGCAATTGATTGGTTATGGAATGGCCGGTGAGTCTGTCCTGCATGCATATTCAAACATGCTCGAGGTCGCTAAAGTCATTTACTAGGCATCATGCGCGACTTCCTGGTGTACCCGACGTTCGCCGTGTACCCCCAACTGATGCCCACTGTCCAATTGTATAGCTTGCCACACCTGATGTTTCGAACATATGATTGACACAACTCTACTAGGTTCGATACACTTCACCGCGGAAAGGAAGCCGTAATGCAGAAGAAACGTCTAAGATTCTTCTGGATTGTGTTCATTTCTATCTTTATCTGGGAATGGTTCCCCGTACGTATCTCTGTCCGGTTCATCTTTGATTCACGGCAGCTGACCATTATCTCCCCCAACAGGAGTACATTGCCCCGTCAGTACTTATCACCAACCGCACTTTCCTGATTGAAATGCTAATATAACCTCTCTCAAATAGAACACTCACCGGTATTAGTATCTTTTGCTTAGCTGACCGGAAGAGCGCATGGGTCACCCGTATCTTCGGTTAGCCATCTGACAATACCTTCACGTCTGGCAGAATACTGATATGTCATGTAGGTGGCGCTAACAACAACGAAGGTCTTGGTGCCTTCGCATTATGCTTCGATTGGGCTTATGTCGGTTCTGGCGGTTCTACTATTGGAGCGATGTTCACACCACTATCTACGATGATGTCACTTTACGCCGGCTGTGCTGTTTGCATGTAAATTTCCTACGACTTCAAGTTGAAGTTTGGTTCTAGCCTTGCTAATTTTCCGGTCTGTTAGGATCGCTTTCTGCGCGTGTTTTGCCAGAAATGTCTGGAACGCCCAGAACTTCCCGTTCCTGTCTCAATTGTTGTATTACGAGAACGGTTAGTTTTTAATTGCGAGTTGGTTATGGTCTAACTCTTCTGCATAGGCACCCAATACGACCAGCTTGCCATCCTGAACCCCGACTTCACTCTCAACAATACTTTGCTTGAGCAACAGGTTGAGTCGATTCGATTCTTGCTTGAAGTAAAATATTTGGGCTAAATAGTTCCATTTTGTAGGGTCTGCCGTGGTACGCTGCCTCCCAGTTGCTCTACAAGGTCAGCAGGACCATCTACATCGGAGGTAAGGGTACTGTCTATGGATTCTCAAGACAACGCTCATCATCTGCCCATGAGCAGCGGCTGTCACCCACTTCTTCTTGTGGCACTGGCCCACGATCAAAGATATCCTGGTGAACTACTGGGTTGGTAAAAAATTGACCAGTCCGCGGGACGCTGAATGTTGATTTTTCTGTCCTCTTCTTAGACCCGCGAGTGTGATGACCCTCACTACCGTAAGATGAAGGTACAGCATTTTTCCGAGTATCTTATTTATATCCCTCGGGTTTAATTTCACCACTTTCTCAGGTCTATAAGGATATTAGCAACTGGTACTACATGGTCATTTTCGGCGTCTGCTTGGCCATATCCATTGGTTTGGCATACGCCGCTGATTCTGGTTTACCGGCCTGGGCGTTGATTATTGCAGTCATCTTTGCCTGGATCTTTGTTCCTATCATCGGTACCGTGAGTTGTTGCTGGCACTTCCTCTTGTCGTCTTTCTGACATTTAATTATATAGTTGAACGCTACTGTCGGCTATGCTCCAAATGTGCAAAATCTGATGCAGGTACAGCGATTCCCCTACTATGCACAGCAAGCGACTGATAATTCTTCGTTCTAGATGCTCTGCGGCGCCCTTGTTCCCGGGAAGCCCGTAGCGAACATGTACTTCACGTTGTATGGTGAGAACCCCGTCTCTCAGGGAATTCTCCTCCTTCAAGACTTGAAGATGGTAAGGTTCAAAATCTTTAGGTTTTAGATCCCTGCTCATGAGATCGCTTCTCGCTCTCTTAGGGGCAATACACCAAGCTTCCCCCTCGTGCGACATTCACCGTGCAGGTTGTCGGCACTGTTCTCGTAAGTTTCTAGTGTCAATGCGAGGCTGATTATTGGCTGATCTGTTCTTGGTTTACTAGGGTGGAATTTTAAACTTCATCATCATGAAGACCGTCATCGGCACTAACCGAGCTATCCTACTCGATGTGCAAGGCTCGAACACCTGGTCCGGTCAACAGGTTCAATCCTACAACAGTGCTGCCATCGCTTGGGGTGCTCTCGGAAAGCCTTTGTATGCCACGGGAACCCGCTACGGAGTAAGTTGTCGCCCTTCATGTAAGGTGTGCATGGCTCATTGTACCTGCAGTTCGTTCCGTACATGTTACTCGTCGGTCTCTTGGTGCCAGTCCCCTTCTGGTTATTGCACAAGAAGTGGCCCAAGGTCGGATTTAACCATGTTTTCACCCCTGTTGTAGTCGGTACGTCCAGATCACGCTTCGTGTCGCTGATTTCTTCAAGCCTAATGATTTCTGCCCCCCTAGCCGAACTTGGGTTTCTGAGTGTTGGTATCAACTCAAGTGTCTTTACCACCTTCATCCTCGCGCTATACTCTCAGTACTACCTCCGAAGGTGAGTAGATGAAGTCCGTTTGCGGTCCATTGACATAATTTTTAATTCGTGACTTCGACCAGGTACCATGCGACGTGGTTCCGTAAATACAACTTCCTTCTGAGTGCAGCTTTGGATGGAGGAACCTCGGTGCGTATTACACTCGACTTGTTCGAGCTAAACACTCATTTTTCATCGCAGATCATGATCTTCGTGTGGACCTTTGCTGTCGGTGGAGCAGGTGGCAAGGCAACTGCATTCCCGACTTGGGCTCTTGTGCGTTACCGTCATTTTCCACTCGATGTTTGTGTGCTAACGTTACACCCAGAACCCCTCATCCGAGACCCTGAACATAGACTACTGCAAAGCGCTAAATAACTAATGACAGCCGCAAATTTCCTGGGATGTTTTTATGAAGGGTTTTTCTTTTGGCTCTGTGTGTTAATAGGAACGCATTCTATTCAATTCTTGTCCTATTTAGTAGATGTACAGCTGAATATTCTATCCAAGAAACTCCCTCACATTATATGTAGCAAAATGTGATGTCTTGACTACTGTAATTTTTCGCCCGAGACGCTCAGCGCGACCTTCAGAACCATTCATGATCACTGCAGGTATGGTACACCTACACACGTTGAATTTTCACTGAAATTTATACACAGTTGTAACGAAAGAATGAAGAAGAACATATGGACGATTGGCCCGAGCTACAATGGGAACCAAGCTTAAGTGCTCTGGGAACTAGAGATATCTGGGTCGATTTGTTCTCAGTTTCCGGTCCAACTGCCAAGCTAGAGTTTCAGTTACATGTTGTTCGATAAGAAAAAGCACGTACACTTCCGGACCAGGAATGGGGTACGCCTAGGCAAAGGAGGCTTTTAGCCCTTGTTTCGGAGGTGAATACATTGCCATTACACTTACGCTCGTGTCTATGTAAAAAGCGATTCACATAAGCACTTGGGTGAAGAAGACGAGGGCACTCACTGGTATAAACATCATATACGATACCTATAGTGCACAAGTTAGACGATTTGGTCGAATGAGCATGGGCACGGAGGGAATGGAGGGAGGCACTTACCTGGTGTGGTCGGAGTATAAGCTCCTGGGAATGAGACGAAGGAGGTTGGGAATGCGCTTCCAGACCCGGTGACCTCTATCTGTATGCAGCTGGGATAGAACTGTGCACCTGGATAGGTGTAAGCTATGATACATGGATCAGATGAAAGTATATATTCTTCTATTTTGAGCCTGATTACCCTGATGCAAAGCGATACTGACATTTAACGTTAGCAAACACAAGTCATCGCAGCGAGAAGCACAAATACCTACATCTCATGCCTGACGATGTATTGACCCGACTGCAAGTTCTGTGGGATGGTGAAAGTGTAAATGCTATTTGTAGCGGAGAGCAAGTCGGTAGAAGCCCATTCGCCATCTGCGGTTTTACCTGCTTCTGCGACTTTGAACCATACCGCGCTGAAAGAATCTCGTGATTAGAAATACACTTTTTCAATAAATGTAATATTTATACTCAGTTTCGGGCATCCAGGATGTGATATCGCTTGGAGCGCGCGCCATATATGTTATCATAGGTCCCTGAATCGATGTCATGAGCTTAGAATCTCGCAAGCCGTACAGTAGATAACTCAACGACGTGGCTGTCAGGCCAAGTAGTCCAGTTCAGAGCCATTTGCGATCCCGCGGCTACAGTAGCATAAATTGGGGCAGGAGCAGTGAAGAAATTGTCGACAGTGTCTCCGTTGCATTGAAGACTGCAATTGATATCCTCGTCGAGGTCAGGAGCGGGGAAACACAGCAGCGAAAGCGTACTCGATCAAGGTGAGATCAGTGACTGGGCCTGAGAAGTATCGTATCAATGAAGGTCCTGTAGCACAGAGAGACGCCTTACCATTGCCAGGGATCTTGCGTACAATGCGCTCGGGTACAGGGTTCATGTAGGGGTCAGTATAAGGTAGATATCCTGTATACGCTTGAGACCCGTCAACGATCTCTTGGACATAGCCATGACCATTAGCCAAGGCGATGAGAGCTAGCACGGGCAGAACGAAGAGCATTGGGATTATGGTAAACAACCAGGATGCTTCGTATCATCTGCGTGCAGGTCTTAAATGATCTCCTGCCAGTGGTCGTGCAATAGGCCTGTGTATAACAGATCTTGAAGTTGTAGGCCCGCACGGCGGCCCGAGAGGTAAAGTAGTACACCATAGGGACATGATGAGTCTCGGAAGAATGTAGATAATCTTTTTAGAGACGCGTATGATGAAGGTAGTATGGCACAAGTATCAGAGCGAGAGGCCGGACTTTAGATGAGAAGCACTGCTACAATTTCGCCAGGTGACATGGTCCGCTTGGACGTCAACAAGCCCAGGATCACAGAGACCTTTCCATCCCAGGGCGTTTCTGGCTGAAGATGAACCACGGGTATATCCGAGGTTCGTTGCCAAGCTCAGTCCGTTGCTCGACGGAAAATGTGCGGGAAAAAGCTTGGCTTTAGTGTGCGGAATATACATTTCCGCAAGGGTCAATGACACCTCTGATTAGATCATCCAGCAGAGAAAATCCTAAGTGGTCCATTTTTTCGGCTTGTTATCGGTAGGCAGGATGAACATGCAAGTAACGGACTACCAGAGTCCGGTTAGGCATATCCTGGGCGTACCGGCTGAATCAGGGAAGAACGTCGAGAGTACTCCCAACAGCCCGTATAACGCAACCATATGACGTCCGACTGTGGAAGATTCTGCAAGTCTGACTGTCAGACTGAGAACGCACAGAAAATGACGCAAAACGTACAGGGATGAGTTACTGTCCCACACACTCAAACATTGAAAACACTTGCCCAACCTCTCTACAGGGTCTATAGCTTATTCCTGTGTCAACTGTCGCTCTAATGCTAGGAATATGTTCATTTGAGCCTGAGCCCCGAAAGATCGCGAAGTCACGAAGTAGTATCTACTCACTAGCACCCGACGGCCAGACGACACTTTTCTCTAGCGCAAAAGTGCTCTATAGATTACAGGGTCGACGTTCCTCAGTGACTGCACTACACAGTGCAGGCGGCAAGTCTTTACGACGTAAAAGTAGTGCGAGGACTCGGATGAGCCTGCTGCCTGTAATTGGAGTTCTGTTACAGGACGCTGAATGTTAGGAGCTTAATCGTGTGCTCGCTCCAATTCAATCTGCAATAGATATGTCCACGAGCAAGTTACGAACTTCCTCTTGAGCAGGCTTAGCTCAAGTTGTTGTGCGCAGCCTGGAAGCTCACGTGGATCACGTGGATGACCTCGCGGTATGACCGGCCCTAAAGTCATGAATATGGTGAACAATTTCTGGACCGTCTTGTTCTCGTATTATTCCTTGTCTTGTCCATATGGCAGAAATCAGGTTCTCACCGGAAGATGATGAGCTTGATATGCTCTCTTCTCCAGCTGTACCTCACGTCGATGCAACGTCACTGTATTCCATTAGTGCTCCGCCAGCACTCGTTGCATCATCTGCTGCAGCGACACGAAAATCTGCGCGTCAACGAAAAAGCGCAGCACTCTTACGAGACGTTCAGCCCAATAATAAACGAAAAAGCTCTCATACGGCTTCAGCGGGACCGGGCAAGAGGCAGAAACTGGAGGCGAAGAAGGCAGTGAGTCACCAGTAGGAAAAAATTATAAGGACACCGCGACTTATGCCTCACTCTTTCCCA